>PVLC010006198.1:49106-63497 GCA_004027655.1 Graphiurus murinus | reverse complement strand
TCGTTGCCCACACAGGTGTGCGCCTGAGGTGGTCGCAGGGGACTTTCCAGCGGCACCCCCACTGGCCTCGTCAGATTCTTCCTTCACTGGATTCCTGAGTCTGGAATCCAAGCCAGCCTGCCGGGGAGGCCCGGGGCTCAGCCTCCCCTTGCAGTGGTGAGGGGCGTGGGTGAGGGGCCTCATCACACCGCGGTTGAGGGCCTGTGGAGGTGCTGATGCCGAAGGCCAGAGACTCGCCTCTCCTGCCGGCTCGTTGTGTGAGTCCCTAAAACCTTGGCGTTTCCAAATGGAATCTCATGGCGCCGAGCACCTAATACAATGCCCGGCACGAAATAAACACTGGACGGATGGATGGAGGGATGGATGGAGGGATGGACAGATGGACGGGTGGATGGATGGGAGGAGGGATGGTGGATGAGTATATGAATGTATGTATGTATATATGTGCGTACAGATAGATGATGGGCGAGTGGATGTTCGTGTGTATGTATATGTGTACGGATGGATGTACGGATGGATGGATGGACGGACAGACGGATGGAGGGGATGGGTGGGTGATGGATTCGTGGTGGCTGATGGATGGGAGTCAGTGGTGGGCTTCGAAGCCACACTTGGGCATCACTGATCGAAATCTGACGGGCCGTCTTTGGCCTGGTGTGTTTGCACCACAGACCGGGACCAGGCTGCTGGTGTTGACCTGATATCTCAGGAGGACGCTCACGCCACGTGGGGGGTGGGGTGGCGCACACCTGTAATTGCAGTTCTTGGGAGGATGAGACAGGAGGATTGCAGGTTCGAGGCCAGCCTCACCAACTGAGAGAGGGCTTCTGCAACTTAAACTGTTTCAAAATAAAGGGCTGGGGGTGTAGCTTGGGGGTAAAATGCCCCTGGGTTCAATCCCTAGTCACACACACACACACACACACACACACACACACACACACACAGACACACACCCAAAAAATAAAAAAAGAAAGAAAGAAAAGAAACAGCCTGAAATGCCCGACCCTAGAGGAAGGCACATTCACCGAGCTCCCGCTGTCAGCCAAGACGGCTGTGCCATTAACTCAACCTGAGTGGGTTCTTCCTGTGGCTCCCAAATCCTGCAGGTGAGAAGCGGGCTCAGAGGCTGGCAGGGTCCCCCCAGGGACGAGAGCGTGGCCCGCCACGTCCCGCCGCGTCCCGCCACGTCGGGGACTGCGTCCTCTCTGCCTTCTATCCGTTGCTTGCCCGGCTCCCGCCGCTCAGGCCGGGCTCGGTCTCTGTGGCACGGCCACAGTGCGCGGAGTTCCCAGAGGAGTTTGAAAGACCGTAGGAGGCATGAGGAAGACTGTGACGGCCTGCGGACGGGCACGGTACCAGCCAGCCCCCGACTCCTGAGCTCTGACTTCCACTGCGCTAATTCTCTCTGTGACACACTCTACGGACGAGCAAGCCGAGGTCCAGAGAGGAGGGCCGCGCCTGGGCGGCTCGTGGGGGCCGTTGGAGGCGGGGGCTTCCAGACGGCAGACCGCCAGTGCCGCCCTTCCCGGCGCTAACCACCTCACCGGCAGGAGGAGCAGGCCAGGCGGGAGGATGGATGGCGTCTCCGCCGCCCCTGCCACGCCCAGCCCTGCCTCCCGGGGACCTGGTTCCTCTGCCACATCCAGAGCGGACACACCGGAGCCAGGGCCCACTGACCGCTGCTCAAACGTCCTCCCGTTTCCAGTGGGGGGAACTGAGTCCAGGATAAACAGGAGCAGCCTCGCTGGGGGCAAGAACCAGCTCAGAGACGCCTTCAGATTCCAGCAGCCGGACCAGCACCTGGCACTTATGAAACCATAGCAAGCAGTGGGGCGTGGAGGCACAGGCCTGTAACCCCAGCACTTGGGAGGCTGAGACAGGAGGATCCAGGTCTGAGGCCAGCCTCAGCAACTTAATGAGATGCTCGGCAATCTAGCGAGACTCTATTTAAAAAAAAAAAAAAAAGGGCTGGGGGTGTGTGTGGCTCCGAGATAGAATGCCCCTGGGTTCAATCCCCAATACCCACACCCCCCCCCAAAATATTAAACGATAGCGATGAAAAACCCCAGTCATAATGGGCAACCTTGGCCTTTGACCCTGCGTGGAGGCGCTGACCCTCTGGGCTTTGTTTGGTCAGTGTCTTCAACCTCCTGCCTGAGGATCCGATGCCGTTCCCATTTGACGGAGGAGTAAGTTGAGTCTCTGGTCTGTAAGCGATTGCCTGAAGGCACGGTTGCAAGAGGCTCAGCCCCAGGCAGAAGACGCAGGGGCTGACGGTGACAACCTTCCTTCTCTATAACCTTCTCCAGCTGACTCCTCTAAAGAGTGCTCATTTGCAGGCAAACGTGAACTGCCCCACAGACGTGCGCTCTCCCAGCCTGTCCTCAGAAGAGTTTCTAGGGATTCTAGACTCAGTTGGCCCCTGGAGGGCTCCGAGCCCGCTTCCAGGCCTTCCTGTGGGTTGGGGTGAGGACGGCCCTGGCCAGGTCTCTTTACTGGGGCCAGAACGTGGGATTTCCACCCGGCCACTTCCCAGAGCTTTGATGGACCCACAGGTCACTGGATCCTGAGTTCAAAAGCAGAACCGGGAGCCGGGCGTGGTGGCGCACGCTTGTAATCCCAGCATTCGGGAGGCTGAGACCGGAGGATCCGGGTTCGCGGCCAGCCTCAGCTGCCTAGTGAGGCCCTCTGCAACTTAGTGAGACTTGGTTTCAAAATAAAGAATAAAAAACAGGGATGCGGGTGTAGCTTGGAGGTAGAATGCCCCTGAGTTCAATCCCCAGTACCGAAAACAAAAACAAAAACAAAAACAAAAAAAGCAGAACCAGACTCCACAAACTCAGCTACAAACTTCACAGGGTCCCGTGCAAAACAAGGGGGTGAGCTCCTTGATGGAAAAGCGCTCAGAAGGCTCTCCGGAGGGTGGGATGGCCTCCCCAGCGGGAAGGTGAGAGGGTCACCTCTAAGCCACCTCCCCACGGTAGCCTGCGCCCCACCAAGGCCCTCGGTGACCTCCAACCTCCAGCCGGAATCAGATTGCCAGCCCGGCTGGAAATGATTTCTAAACAAAGCCCAGGTTCCCCCCGAGCCGATCCCCAAGTCCACCGCCATGCTGTAATTTCCTCGCCCAGCCCCCGCCAGCAAATAAACACACAAGTCAGGGTCGCACCCGACACCACCGGCTTCATTCACTAGTGTCCTGGTGGTGACGGCCAGACATCGGGGGCCCCGAGGGAGGAGGATCGGGCTGGGCTGGGGAGGACTGCGGGCAGCGAACAGAGGTCAGACCCCGAGCAGGACCGGCCGGTGTTCATCCCATCAAGAAGCCTCGGTTTTTTGTGTGTTTTTGTTTTTTTTTTCTGCTCAGGCTCCCGTGGACTTCCCTGGAGAAGACAAGCACTTACCCGGATGGAGCGGCTTTGAGAACTATTAGCGAGTGGGTGTGCTGGGAATGGGGGGAAGGGGGACCCAGGATGGGGAAATTAAAATTCCGATCCTGCAGAAGGTTTCTGGGCTCTCGCGGGCCGTGCGGGCATCGATCTGTTCCAGCATTTGACTTTCAACCATGACAAAACTGTGGGCAAATTAATTGTTCTCCAGGATATTAAGCATCAGACTCCATTAATCCTTTCTGAGCCCGACGCTTCCAGAATACTAATGGGAGGGTTCCGAGCTGCTGTGGCGCTCTCCTCTCACTAGGACCCCCCAGGGTGCTGTCTCTCCAGTCCCTCACCCCCCTGGGTGTGGGTGCTGGGGGCTGAGTACCCCCTCCTGCACCCGCCCCACCCCCACCTCCAGTTGCCTATGTTTCTCTTTGTAGCCGAGGCTGGAGGGGGAACAGGTGGACCCAACCTGAGACCTCCCCCCGCCCCCACCTGGGCGTCTTCTTCCCGGGAAGCCATGGACCTGCTATAGCGAGATTGTTTTATGCAAATTCCAATATCTGTATGCAGGGACGGCCCCGAGGATGAACACAAGAAATAATTATCAAATTATGCACGTGGAGTTGCGTTTCCTGAATCCCGAGCCCTTACAAGAAACAGAAAACATGGAGATGTGAACAGAGGGAACAGACCAGCAAGCCGGCGCTTCTGGTGGCCCCGGGGGGCCCTGGCTGCCGGGCCCGCTGGGGCGGGAGCAGGACACAGTCCTGGGGCGGGAGCAGGACACAGTCCCCGGAGCTGCGGGGGTCTGGGGCCGGGACCCTGAGCCGGAGTTGGGAGTTCAGCTCCAGGCTGTCTCGGAATGCCCAGGACTCCGCGAGGGGTCGCTTCTGGTCTTTGGGCCTCTGTTTGTCCATCTGCAGGAGGGGAGGAAGGAAGACAGGATAAGCTGCCGTTGAAATGGAGGTGCTGTGCTGTGCGGAGCGGAGCGGGCTGCTTCTTTTCTGCTCATCTACCCCGTTTTCTTTCTTTACTTCTCTCTCCCTCCTTCCTCCTCCTCTTCTTCTTCTTTTCTTTCTTTTTTTTTTTTTTTTTTTTTTTTTGTGGCACTGGGGATTGAACTCAGGGGCATTCTACCTCCGAGCTACACCCCCAGCCCTATTTTTTATTCTTTATTTTGAAACCGAGTCTCACTAAGTTGCAGAGGGCCTCACTAGGTAGTTGAGGCTGGCCGCGAACCCGGATCCTCCGGTCTCAGCCTCCCAAATGCTGAGATTACAAGCGTGTGCCACCACACTTGGCTTCTTCTTTTCTTTTTGTGGTACTGCAGTTTGAATCCAGGGGCATTCTACCTCTGAGCCGCACCCCCAACCCTTTCGACGTTTTGTTTTGAAACAGGGTCTCACTAGGTTGCTGAGAGTCTCCTTACACTGCTGAGGCTGGCCTTGAACCTGCGATCCTCCTGTCTCAGCCTGGGGATGACAGGCGTGCCCTCAGTGCCTGACTCCCCGCTCTGTGCAATGGCGTTTAGTGCCACCCGCCATCCCCTCTTACGAGGCCAGCCCTGAGTGCAGCTGGGAGGCGCAGGGCCAGGCCTCAGGCGTGTGCTGCGGGGGACAGGGTGTCTCGAAGCCACATCTGCGCCACTCACAGTTCCACCCTTGTCCCGCCCCAGCCCCTCTCCTGGTTGGCTGTAGCTAGTTGCTTCTCCCCCATGCGGAGAGCTCAGCCCCGCACCGAGCAGGATACGGCCCTTGCCTCTGATGGTCCCGGAGCATCGGAGTGCCAGGAATTCACCCGGGATCCAGCCCAATTCAGTGAATCCCAGATCGATCACGCAAGGAGGCCAGAGTGACCGAGGCCACCGTCACCCCTCACATCACGGCGCGCGTGGCACTCAAGGCGGTCATTCCACGCCATTTTCCACCCACTGACCCCTGGTGACCACTTTTCTGATCCCCACCTTTCCAGATAAGGAAACGGAGACTCAGAGAGGCCAAGACGCCTGGCCCAGGTCACACAGCAAGTCAGTCAGTGTGCTGGGACTTAGACCTGCGTCTGCCTGACTGGGAAGCCCACCGGCTATGCTACATAGGCTGTGTGTTTTTAACTCCTCTTTTCCCCTGTCGTGGGGAGAGAGAGGATTTCTCCACCCCCACTATTTGCTGCCTGCCCCTCCCCAGGAGGCTTCTGGGGCCGCAACGGGCAGGGAGGGGCATGCCAGCGGCTTGCAACTGCACGGATATTTATTCCTGTGTAAACAGCCACACACACCTTCTGCATGATTTGGAGCTAAATGCGCTGTTACTTAATTCGCACACTTGTGACCTTCGAGGATATTATACCTATCATAACTCGAGCACTGTTAAGGCTCCTGGTGGCGCCGTGGTCACCATGTCCTATAGACAGAGGCCCGGGTCACCTCTGCACAGAATCCCCCACCTGGGGAAACCGCCTCCCACAGCCCGGCCTGTCTGCTCTGCCACTCCGCCTGGGGCGTCTCTCTCTTCCTCTTTTATTTTTACCTTTTCTGCCTTTAATCTCCTTTCTTGGGCAATTTGAAATCCTTACCAATGAAAATTATCACACATAAGGCATTATAGTATGCATTCAATGATATATAGAACATTTCTGTCTTGGAGGTGTTCTGGGCAAACACTCTCTAAACTCCACACTGCCTGGGCTAATGGGTCATTAAATATTTTGAATTCCCTGCTTCCCTTGATATTTCTTGCTTTAATATTTACAAGAGAAAACAAAAGGTCACCTCTTCCGGGGAACACCCCCGGATTGCTCCAGCCCTTCCTTCCTGCTATCTCCTCCATGGGTACCCTGGAGCGCTTAAGATGTTACAGGCTCATGAGGGCAGGAACCCCGGCTAACACCCCACCCGGGCAATCCAGAGGGTCTCAGGTCTCACCGTTGGAAAATAAGACCCAGGGAACTGTTCAGCCTGCTCTCTGGGCAGCAGAGAGAAAGGAGGAAGACGTGGGCATCGTGCAGGCCCGCAGCTGAGTCAACGCAGCCTCTTTGCTGAACTCTGTCTTGAGAGCCGGGTGGTCTCTGCTTGCAAAGGCCCGGCCTCCTGCCAGGTATCTGGTCAACCTCATCACACCTGGAGCAGCCCACAAGCCAGGCACCACCCATTCCCCAAACAGCTGGCGAGCGCCTTCTATGAGCGCGGACTTTGAGAGATTAAGACAGACGCAACCCCCTGCTTCGGGGGGCTTCTGGGCTCCAGGCTGGATGGATAATACACCCACAGTTTATTGGATAATCCCAGATAAATCTTTTTTTTTTTTTTTTTTTTTTTTTTTTTGCGGTACTGGGGATTGAACTCAGGGGCATTCTACCTCTGAGCTATACCCCCAGCCCTATATTTTATTCTTTATTTTGAAACTGGGTCTCACTAAGTTGCGGAGTGCCTCACTAGGTAGCTGAGGCTGGCCTCGAACCCAGATCCTCCGGTCTCAGCCTCCCGAATGCTGGGATTACAAGCGTGCGCCACCATGCCCGGCTCCCAGATAAATCTTGCTTTGTTCTGGGAAAGGGAAGTCCGGCTGCAGAGGTGGTCGGGTCTTTCCCTCGGGGGGGGGGGGGGGCTAAGGCAGGCTTCCTGGAGGGGGTGTGTCCTGAAGGAAAGTGGAGGGCTCACAGACCGAGCAGAGGATGTGGCTGGTGTACCCGCCCACGTCCCTGTCCCCCGCCCACGTCCCCTGAGAGCCAGGGTCTGGCTGCCGGGGAGTGTTGGGAGGTGGACGGGCAAGAGTGCTGGGGATGGGCCATTACGCCGAGGCGTAGGCACCCGGCTTCCTCCGGCTTCTCCCAAGTCCCCGAGGACCCCCCTTTGCCTGGATCCAGGTCTGCCATCTGTGCAGGGGGACTTCACGGGGGGCCCCTCCCCATCCCCTTCTCAGCCCCTGCTTCTGGGGTCCCCTCCTGGGTTCCCTGGCCTGGGGTGCTTACCTCAGGGGTCGGCCAGCTTCCTCCAGGCCCCCAGCTAGGGATCTGGTGGAGAACCCTCTCAAGAACCCCCCAAACACCCAGTGACTCCAAGGCTGACACCCCCAGGCTGGGAGGATTAGCGGGGTCCCCAGGACTGGCCTCCGGATCCACCCACACGCTGTTTGCAAAAGGGATTAAATAAATACATCCCGTGGGAGGGGGCCCGGCTCTCACTGCCCGCTGGCGGGAAATTAAATAATGTTCGTTTCTGCCTTTCTGCCGCTGTGAGCCGGAACAAGGCTGGCCGAGCGCGGGGCCGGGCCGGGAGGCAGCCGCGATTGGCAGCTCGTGGCAAGCCCTAAATCAAGAGAGCCGATGAAATTTCTAATAGCCGGAGTGCGGCTGGCATCGGCATATAAATAAAGTTCCCCTCTTGAAAGGCGGCTTATGCCAGCGCTGCCGCCAAGGATATTAAGCCCAGAGGAGCAGTGGCCAGGCCAGGCTGGGCCCAGGCCAGAAGCCGGCTGGGCCGGGGAGGCGAGTGTCCTTCCCGCACCGGCCCCGGGTTGAGCCCTGGCCCTGCACGGCTATGCGCGTGGGGCACGGGACATAAATTTGCAGGGTGAATTTTCTCCTACCGGTTGCAGTTGTGCAAACCAAGACTCAGAGGTGTCACGTGCCCACCCAAGGTCACACGGCGGCTGTAGGTTCCTGGCACACGCAGGGCAGGGATTCCATCGCGTCCGGCTGTAAGAGGGGCCCAAGCTGCCCGCAGACGGGCTGGCCAGGCCCTGTCTTCTGTCCTGTGTCCTTGCAGCAAGGAGCCGGCCGTGACACTTCCTTCCAGGCGTCGGCAGGCACGTGGAGTTGGAAGGAGCTCTGTCTGCAACCAATCCCAGCGACCTCTCACATCGCCCAAGTCGGAACCAGACTGCCCGGGGTTCACGCTCGTCTGCCCCGCGCTGGCTGTGTGGCCTTGGGTAAGTTAGCGACCCTCTCTGGGCCTCTCAGAATGGGGATCAGAAGAGCACCTGCCTCCTCGTGTTGATGTGAGAGTCAAAGAAAATGATTCACGTGGAGGGTCCAGCGCACGCCTGGCCTGAGGAAGTTTCCCAAAGCATGGGCCCTCCTTTCCTTGTTTTCAACCATCCTTATATCCTCCCACTTCTTCATTTCTTATGTCCATCCATCCATCCATCCCTCCGTCCTTCCCTCTGTCCATCCATCCATCCTTCCATCCATCCATCCATCCACCCACCCTTCCTTCCATCCATCCATCCATCCATCCATCCATCCACCCACCCTTCCTTCCATCCATCCATCCATCCATCCATCCATCCATCCATCCATCCCTCCGTCCTTCCCTCTGTCCATCCATCCATCCATCCATCCATCCACCCACCCTTCCATCCATCCATCCATCCATCCATCCATCCATCCTTCCTTCCATCCATCCTTCCTTCCTTCCTTCCTTCCTTCCTTCCTTCCATCCATCCATCCTTCCATCCATCCACCCTTCCTTCCATCCTTCCATCTTCATCCCTCCCTCCTTACCCCCCCCCCCCGCCCCACTGCGGCGACCCAGCCTGACGCGCCCAGCACTCTGTAAATACTCAATTTCCTCCTCAGACGCGCTTCTGCAAAGCTGGATTCTGGGAGCGGCCGGTCCAGGTCGCAGGGAGCTGGCGGCTTCAGGAAGACAGAGAACGGTCTTCACAGACGCACGGGCGACCTAAGGGCCTCGGAGGGAGGGAGAGGGTGTCTCCGAGGAGGGTCGGCTCCCCTCGGGGGGACCCGTGTGGCAGAGGTGGCGAGGCGGGGGGCGCGGCGGGGCGGGTCAGGAAACCAGGAGGACGAGGGCGGAAGGGCTTGGGGTCCTGCTCATTGCACGGATGGGGAAACTGAGTCTTAGTACGAGCCAGCAGCCGAGCCGGCTGGATCCGGGCTTTGCTGTCTTCCTGGCTCACACCAGCGGGGCGAGGTCCCGGCCAAGGTGGGGTGGGGTGCAGGTCTGGGGTCAGGGGGCTCCCTAGGACTCCAGGATCGAGTCACCCGGGCATCAAGACAGGAGAGGGCTGAGGTCTGCGTGGGTTCTGTCGCAGCTGGGACCTGGGCCTCTGGCCCTGGAATGTCCAACCTTGGGGACAGAAGCAGCAGCAGGGCGGGGCCAGAAAATGAGGAAGATCCAGCCTCTCCTCCTGGGTGCGCCCCCAGCCCGGGCAACAACTCTGGGACAGAACCACCGGGCGCGCCAGCCTCTTCTCCCTGTTCCCATGGTCTCTGCCTTCCGGCTCCTTTTCGGAATCTGAATTCACAGGGCCTGGTCTCTTTTGCAAACTCCAAAGCCCTTTGCTTTGTGATTATATACACATTTTTCTTGTCGTCGGAATCCAACCGTCTCTTGACAGGAAAATCGGTGCCTGAGGTTGGAGAAGCTCCTTTGGTTCTCCATGCGGAAGCCATTACGGGGGGGGGGGCTGTCGGACGGAGCCAAGCGCGTGCGCACACGGGCTCCGCGCCCTCCTCCGCCCTGGGGAAGCACGTGCGGCCCCCCCGACCCTGCTCAGGTCAGGAGTCACCCGGAGAAAAAGGAGGGTGGGGAAACTGAGGCAGGGAGAGACGGTGATGGAGGAACGGGAGGGGAACGGAGGTGGAGAAATGGAGAGACAGAGAGACATGGAGGAGGATGGCAGAAAGAGAGACTAGAGAACACCCAGAGAAAGGACTGAAGGGAGGATTTTTTAAAAAGTAGAAGGCCAAGTGTCATGGCGCATGCCTGTTATCTTGGTACTCGGGAGGCTGAGACTGGAGGATCGCAGGTTGGAGGCCAGCCTCAGTAACTTAGCAAGACCTCAGCAGTGTGCTGAGACCCTGTTTCAAAATAAAAAAATAAAAGAGGATTGGGGTGTAATTTGGAGGTAGAATGCCCCTGGCTTCACCCTCGTGGGCCAGCAACAAACTTGCCCTGGTGTGGCTGTGGGAGCTTTGGGAGCTGACCTGACCCGCCCGGCCCCCCATGCAGACACTGTTTGGAACAAAAGACGGTGACGTGGTTTTCCAGAGAGGAATCTGGCCTGCGTGTGCTCACTCTGGTCTCCACGTGTCTCATGGAAGGCACCTCCTCTTGTTCTCTCCGCAGCCCAGGATAACAGAGCCGGGAGTCTGTTCTACAATTCCCTCCCTAGCCCCCCGGCCCTCCCTGGGTGGGTCCCTCCTCCCTCTCTCCTCCTCTCTCTCTTTCTTTATTGTACTTGGGTTTGAACCCAGGTGCATTCTACCTCTAAGCTATACCCCCGGCCCCCTTTTAAGTTTGAAACAGCGTCTTGCTAAGTTGCTGAGGCCGGCCTCGAACCTGCGATCCTCCTGTCTCAGCCTCCCAAGGACTGGATCGCAGGTGTGCGCCACTATGCAGGCTTGCTTTCCCTCTTCGCTGCGCAGCACGAGCCAGAGGTTCTGCGGGAGTGTTTAGTCAGGCATTGCCGCGTGCCGGCCCCCCACGGAGCCACCCAGCCTCCTCAACCAACACCCGCTGGAGGTTTTTTTTTTTTTTTTTTAAAGACAAGCAACAGCAGGAAAATCTCTCTCCTGCTGCTTCTTGTATTTCCTTTATAGTTTCTTTTGTTCTATATTTAATTTTTTGTTTTAAACCCCGTTGAAGAGAGCTGGGTGAACCACTGGCGGTTATTGATTTATTATTTATGGCCACTCTCTCGTTGCTTTAATCGCGTCTTCTGTCCTTTCCCTGCTCCTTGTAGTTGAAGGACAACCCAAGGAAACCGCGGGAGGTGTCCGGGCACTCCGCGAGACTTCTGTTTATTTCTACATTTGCAACCTGTTGGAAGGAAACAGCGGTCTTTCTGGGTGTCCCTCTTCTTTTTTTTTTCTTCCTTCCTTTTTTTTCTTTCTTTTTTTAGTACTGGGGATTGAACCCAGGGACATCCTACCTCTGAGCTATACCCCCAGTCCTATTTTTTATTCTTTATTTTGAAACAGGGTCTCACTAAGTTGCGGAGGGCCTCACTAGGTAGCTGAGGCTGGCCTCGAACTCGGATCCTCCAGTCTCAGCCTCCCAAATGCTGGGATTACAAGTGTGCGCCACCACGCCCGGCTTCCTTCCTTCCTTCCTTCCTTCCTTCCTCTTTCCTCCCATTTTCCTCGCTTCCTTTCTTCCTGTGGTACTGGGTTTTCTGAGCCCTCGGCCCGGCCTGTCTCCCCTTGGGGGCAAGTGTGGTTCCGGGAACACTGGAGCTTGTTACTGTCAGCGGGCTGCTTGCTGGCCCTGTCGCTAAGCCGCCCAAATCTCTGTGTCTTCTGCTTTTTCTGGCCCCTTCCCCTTCCACCTCCTCCCCAGGCCAAAGAAGCTTTGAGGAGCGACTCCCCTTCACCTCCAGCACCCACCTCACCCCAAAACAGCTACAGCCATTGGCTCAATCAACCAAACAGAGACAGCAACGAGTGGCAGCCCCTGACAGCTAGCATGGACGCGGAGCGTGGCCGTGGACACATGCTTTAGAGGAATCATATTTAGACTCAGCCCCAGAGTGGGGTTTGCGGTTATTCCCACTTTCACAGGGGGCAACATTGAGGCCAGGCTGGAGGGCAAGACATTTCCTTAGGAAAGTGGGGGAGCGGTCCTGGAGCCCAGGCCCCGCCCTCGAGTGGACTGTGGAGGAGACCGCGTGATCCTCAAGTGCCCCTGCCTCCTCTTGGAGGCCCGAGCTTCAAAGGAGGCCTGGAGGGTCACCGTGGGTGTCCCTGTGACCCGGATGCTGCGGCTGCGAGGATGGGGTGGAGGGTCCCGTCTTCACAGCGCAGGTCCGCCCTGCAACCTTTGCGTCCTGGGCCCCGTCACCATGCACAGAGCACCAGGGACTTCTGGCTCAGGCAGAAGAAGCTTCTGGAAACCACATTCTGATGGAAAGGCGTCCTCGCGCCAAGGGGCACGGGGCAGTGAGAGGAAAGCCAAGCATAGGGTCTGTGTCTCGAAAACTCGCGAAGCCAAGGGCGCCCCTCCCCAGGTTTGTGTGCACACGCGCCCAAGGAAAGTGTGGAATATGGTGATTGCAGCTGATCAATTAGCTTGCGCTTAGGAACCCGATCACAGCAATCAATCGGTGATTGCCAATCTGCATATTTATCCAGTTGCATTAATTATGCAGCCTGCGGCGTTAATCCTCCCCACCCCCGTGCATGTGCGCGCGCACGCTGCAGAACCAACCCGGCCGCGGGTCCAGGCTGCGCGAGGATGCGAGGCCCCGCCCACGGCCGCAGCCAATGAGCATCAAGCCCGACAGGGCGCGGCCTTTGATTGGCCAGGGAGCCGGCCGGGCTCCATCCTTTATTCAAATCTGAGGCTGCAGAGGGGAGGATGGCAGGTCTGGTCCAAGCCTTCCTTAGATGTGTTTTCTTTGGCTTGAGCACCGGCATTTTTAAAAAATGATATAATGTATTTAATCTGGCGAGCCAGCTTGCCGCAGTCTCCGCCCCTCCCGAGCGCCTCCCGCACCATCTACTTGGCTCCCGAATTTTCTGGCCAGGCTCCTGCGACGGGTGGAGTCAGCAACCCGAAGCTCGAGTTCCCTCAGTCTTTCCTTTTATTATCGCCGCCCTGAGGAACACTTGGAGACGCTTTTTCCTACTATCCCCTGCCCACCAATCAGGGTTTAATACCACGGGTGTCCTGGGCATCTGCGTAAACACGGTGTCTATGTCTCTACGTTTTTTTCTCCTCCAAGGATACAATCCTTGTTGAGGATGTGCGCTCTGGTTCCAAGGTGTCTGCCTCCGGAGGAGGCCCCGGGGCGGGCTGGGGAGGAGTGCCTGAGTCCCCGGAACCCAGAGGGTCTCCAACAATCCTTCTGGCCAGTTAAAACGTGTGCCCAGGGGTGTTGAGGATCAGAGGCGCCAGTCATTTAGAGCACCACAGTGACTGTGCATTTTGCAAATTAGCCCAGAGACAGCAAGACACTTCCTCAGGGCTGCCCAGCAGGCCCAGAAGAACTGAGAAACACAACCAGATTTTAAGGCTACCCTGTTTCCTCCAACCCCACTGACTTCCGAGGCAGGTTTAGTCCCTTTGTGCCACCCCAGCCTGGCACAGAGGTGGTGCTCGTGAAGAATCACCGTGTACATCAACACATGTACGCAGTAAAGGCTCTGACAAGTCCTGGAAAATTATACAGCACTTAAATCAATGAGCTATAGATACTTGCGATGTGAATTCCACTGTATAGTGTTGAAGAGGAGACATCAGATGCAAAATTATAATGACACGATGCTGTATTATTATTATTATTATTATTATTATTATTATTAGGTACTGGGGATTGAACTTGGGCATTCTACCACTGAGCTACATCCCCAGCCCTATTTTTATCTATAAATTTTTTTTTGGTCCTGAGGATTGAACCCAGGGGCATTCTATCTCAGAGCTGCACCCCCAGCCCTATTTTATTTTTTATTTTGAAACAGGGTCTCAATATGTTGCTGAGGCTGGCTTCCAACCTGAGATCCTCCTATCTCAGCCTCCCAAGTACTGGGATTACAAGTGTGCACCACCACATCCTACACTATTATTATTATTCCATTTGTGTAAGAGTTCAAACAACCAGGGTGCAGCGGTGGGCCCCTGTAGTCCCAGCTACTCAGGAGGCTGAGGCAGGAGGATCACTTGAGCCCAGGAATTCAAAGCCAATCTGGGCAACTCAGGGAGCGCTCATCTCAAAAACGGAACAGAACACAGAGAAGAGTGTAGCCGGTACACTAGGGAGAAGGAATTAATGTTTGATAATGATAATAAAGGACAACAGTATTAACTTGCATATTTGCTATAGTATAGTTTTATTTATCACTTTAGAGTATATTTCCAGGCTTATATCATCTTCTCCCTCCTCCCCTTTGTCCTCCTCCTCCTTTCCCTCCTTCTCTTCCCCTCTTCCTCCTCCTCTTCTTCCTCCTCCTCCCTTTGCTCCTCCTCCTCTTCCTCCTCCTCCTCCTCCTCCTCCTCCTCCTCCTCCTCCTCCTCCTCCTCCTCTGTTCTGGGAATTGAACCCAGGGGCAT
>PVLC010006198.1:0-49006 GCA_004027655.1 Graphiurus murinus | reverse complement strand
GGGGCCTCAGGCTGAAGACAGACAAAGGCCCAGGCCCTCAGGAAGCCGGCCCTCCCAGGCCTGGTTTTCCAGCACCTTCTCTCGGGTCCCCGGGGGTGGCCGTGGTGTTTTTCGTCTGGCCGAGCGCCGGGAACACAGGCCCCTTCAGGAGCATTGGAGCCAGGAGCCCAGGGCCCTGACAAGGGCGCGGGCGGGCGTCGCAGGGCCAGCTGTGTAAATGTTTTTGGTTTCCCCGCTGAGCCCGGGCTTGAGCCAGCGCCAAGACAAGCGTCTCTGCAGTTTGCTTTGGCAGCGAAGCCGGCTCAGGAATGTCAGGCGGACCCGGAGAGGGGACGGTCTGTGGGTCCATCGGGGGGACCCCCGGGCGGAAAGCGGAGCCCTGGGCACGCTCTGCTGTCATCCATTGCGCGTCCTCAATTAGAGCGGGAGCCCTTTCCAGGAGGGGCAGGGGCAGTGCGGCTCGGGGGTCCTGGGTGGCGGAGGCCGCTGGAGGGAGGGAGGGAGGACGGGGAGCTGCGGGGAGGCGCGCGGTGGGCTCGGGGTGTGCGGCTGGGAGAGGTGTGGGTCTCATCTTCCCGCTCCCCTCCGTGGATTCGCTGTGAGGTGGAAGGGAGGGCTGCAGGGAGGGAGCTGGGAGCCCCGCTGAGCAGGCGGGGGTGGCCCCGAGGTGCGCCAGACCAGAGATTCCAAGAGAGACCCGGAGTCTGTTGTTTTAGGGGAAATCTCTGAATCTTTAAATATTGGCAACTTATTTAATTGTTTCAAAAGCTGACAGGGCATTGGGTTGGTCAAACGGAACAGCTCTGGCTGAGGGAGGACCCCTCCCTGCGGGGCTGTGTCCACTCTGATCTCAAACCTCTGAGTGGACGGATGGAAGCGGTGACGTCACCCACACCGACGGCAATGACGGCTCCTCCAGCGTGTGCTGCGGCCCAGCCGGGCGTAGGCTGGGCATTAGGTACGGCAGCCCCTTGGACATGGTGAGCACGTACCAGGGTGCCCATTTTACAGATGGGAAAAACAGAGTCTCAGAGGCGAGCCGACTGGATCAACCTCATGGTGAACAAACAGCACGGCGAGGGGCTGAGCCCAGGCCGTCTGCACCCCAGCACTGGCCTGAAGTCAGGAGGTCTGCTTGCTGCTGTTGTTTGACTTATTGACTGATTGATTTATTGATTGATTCATTCATCTGATCAACAAACCTCGCCTCAACTTAGAGTATGCCCAAGGCCCTGTGCTAGGAGCCTGGCGTGGATGGAATGAGAGAATTTATGTAAGAAGCACAGAACACAGAGAAAGTGTTTTAATTGCTATTATTGCTATTACCGTGTTGTAAAAATGTGAATAACACGTCCCCCCCCTCCTGTTTTTTTGGTACTGGGGATTGAACCCAGGGACATTCTGCTCCAAGTTACACCCCAGACCTTTTCATGTTTTGTTTTGAAAAAGGGTCTTGGTAGGTTGCTGAGAGTCTCACTACGTTGCTGAGGCTGTCCTCAAACCTGTGTTCCTACTGTTTCAGCCTCCCAAGTACTGGGATCACAGGCATGCCTCACCATGCATGGTTTTGACTCTATTCATTTAGTTGTGCAGTCCTGGGGATTGAACCCAGGGGTGCTCTACTTCTGAGCGACACCCTCAGCTCTTCCTATTTTTTTTATTTTGAGACAGAGTTTCATTAAGTTGCTGAGGCTGACCTTGAGCATGGGATCCTCCTGCCTCAGCTTCCCCAGCAAATGGATTGTAGGCGTGCGCACAGCCGTAGCCTCTCTTCTGAAGAGGCCTGTCTGCCCATGGTTGCTGGGCACAGAGGCTGCCAGGCTTTGGGCTTGTGGGCTTGGGAAGAGGCAGCCGGCCCTGGAGCCCTGGGCAAGTGGAGTCTGGGGCTGAGGGCGGTCATGACTCGGGCCTGAGCCCTCTTCAGGGGGCGCTAGGTCCCCAGGGCAGCCTAACACTTAGAGCTTGTCTGGGAGCCTGGTTGTCCCCTGTGTACAAACAGTCACTGACTCCCTGTGCATCTCAAATCACTGTAATGGTCTGGATCTAGAATGTTCCCCCACATCGCACAGAGAGTAGGCAGCCATGTTGGAGGCGGTGCTTGGCCTTGGGATTACAGATGGCTCCCCACCCCCGGCTCTCTTGCTTCCGGCCTCCATGATGTGAGAGCAGAGTCTTTGCTCTCTTGCTCCCTCTGCTTCCTCCCACAGGCACTGAGGTCCACAGACCCAGCCTAACATGGACTGAAATCTCCACGACTGTGAGCAAATGCATCTTCCTTCTCTAAGTTCTGTGTGGTCAGCCATTTCAGATTATATCAGTGAGAAGGTTGGCAGATGATCGTCCATCCTGAGGCCTTGATAAAATCCAGAGCGAGCGTGGGCCAGTGAACGGATGAACAGGGTGGTCTGCAGGCCGGCTGGCTGGCTCGGGCTCCGCTGGCCCCTGTCCTCTGAGCCATGCTTCTACCACCTGAGAAGGTTGGGTGGCAGAGTCTGGGCCTGGATGTTCACACTGGATTCTCGGGGAGCCGAGGAGTGGGGGACACACAGGAGAGAGGCGGGGCAGGCCTGCGTGTTCTCCGTTGTATTTCTGGCTCCGTTGCTTGAAGACGAATCTTACTAGAAGATTGGAGTCTGAGTCTGCACAGGTTGGACGCCGACCCCCAGGCCCACCTCCACAGTCCTGCATGTTTATAGAATACTTGCTGTGCCCGGCGCCCGACTTTGCCCGAGGAACGTCACCAGAGCCTCGTGACTCTCCAATCCCTCCTGTTCTACAGAACGGGAGACTGAGGCTCAGAGAGAAGAGGCCTGGAGTGACCTGCAGAGGAGCCAGGATTTATCCCAACCTTGTCTGAACAGCTCTGACAAGGACATCCGCTACCCACACGCCATGTCACCCTTGCTCTAGAGGGAGAAGCTGGGGGAGGCTGGCCCACGGCCCCCTCGCCTCTCGGAGCCCACCCTGTGAGGCCAGGGTCAGCCGATGGGTGCCACTCAGCCCACCGGCTGCGGCCGTGCGATCCGGCTCGAGCCCCTCCACGAGCGTCCTTTGGGGCTCCCCGAGACATGGCGTCCCTCCCCAGGCCCAGGGGACCCCCGCAGCAGAGCGATTCGGAAGAGAACAAACAGCCTCTTTCCTGCACGTAATGAGCAGGGAGGTAGCTGATAGATATGCTAATTTCATTATTCATGTACATAATTACAATCTAGAAGTGGCAGCTTTCTAGGTAATGACTGGAGGGAAGGGGAAATTTACCTAACTTTTGTAATAGATGTGTGGTGTTATTTAACTCTTAAATGAAGATCAGGAACCCACATTCCTTCCAGGAGGCCTGAGAGCAGGCGCGGCCCCGCCGCGGAGGAGACCCCGGGCCTGGTGCCATCGTGGGGGTCGCTGGGGTGAGGGAAGCCCAGCTCTGCCCTCTCTCCTGGTCAGCAGCAAGAATCGGGCCTCCAGGATGGGGAGAGGCAGGAAGGCTTCCCGGAGGTGGAGGCTGGGAGTGGAGAAGCCTGGACACTCTGAGCAGCTCTGAAGCCGGGCGCCCAGCCTCCCTCAACCCCAGCCTGGGAGGGTGCAGGGGCCGGGGCAGGGCTGCCGGGTGCCTGCAGCCCCGGGCTGGGACACGGAGCCCTGTGGTCCAGGCCTCTCCCTCCCTCAGTGAGCCGGTGCGGCCCGCCCTCTCACACTGCACCCCACGCTGCACCCCACTCAGGAGGAGGCTGCTGTGAGTGTGTGTGCGCGTGTGCCTGCGTGTGTGTGTGCACGAGCGGCGTGTCAGGCCTGCATCTGCTGGCGCGTGTGCTGGGTACGTAGCTGGGAGCCCCGGCCGCGGGTTGAGCGTGTGTACCCAGTGTGCAAATGCAAGAGTGTGCACACGGCTCCTGTGCACAGGTACGCGTGAGCACGTGTGGACAGCCGTGTGTGTGCGCGCCTGCACATGCGTGTGTGCCGTGTGATGCACACGTGTACAATTGTGTTGGCACATGTGAGGTTGTGTTGGCACATGTGATTCTCCTCACAAGTGTGTAGTGTGCGTGTGTGCGCTATTACGTGTTGGTGCTTGTGATGTGCGTGTGTGTGACCGATGGTGTGTGCGTGGTGTGCACACGTGTGTGGTGGGTACAGTGTGTAATTGCACGCGTGTGTGGTTATGTAGGTGTGTGATGCTGCGTGTGCTGTGCGCGTGTGTGCGCGTGTCGGCCCACGCCTGTTGCACACATAAGCTCTGGGCGCCTGTGAGTCGAGTGTGCCCGCGCTGGTGTGCGTGTGCAGGGCTGTGGAGTCTGTGACGCCTCCCGGCGCAGGCCAGCTCAGGTCTGCACGCTCGCGCAGGCCCGCCTAGCGCCTCCCCATGGCCCGGCAGCGTTCTTGGGGGCGTCTGGTCCCCAGTCCGTCCTCCGCGGCTTCCCTGCGCTTCCGGGGTCTGCTGGCTGCCCCGGGCCAGCGCCGCGTGGGTGCAGGTGTGGCCCTCGGCCGGGGAGCGGCCGGCAGGTGAAGACCTACTATGCACCGGGCACTCGGCAGGCTGCTCTCCGGGACTTGCAGGCCCAGCCGTGAGGGCGGGCGCCCGGCGCTCCTGGGGCTGGGAGGCTTCCTCAGAGTAGGGCAACGGGGACCCAGGCGGGGGCACCCCACCTGCCCCCCAGCCCCGGGCCCTCCTGCCCCACCCTCCAGCCGCCCTTTCTCAGCCAAACCTTCAGGCCGGGGGAGAGAGGCAGCTGCCGCAGAGTGGTGCAGGCCGGCACGCCTCTCCCCGTGCACACGGAGACCGGGGAAATTCACTGGACTCCGCGTCCCTCTCTGGGTCTCCCATCCAGCCGGTAATGTATTCCCCCTTCTTGCGAACGGGAACGGGCTTTTTAAAATGTTAATAGACTGTAAATTACTTTTCTTTTTATACTTCTTAAAATAAGCGTTCCCTCTCGTGATGGCAGGGTGACGCTGGAGTTACGGGCCTGGTTTTATTACTGTCGAGATGAGATGGACTGTGCAAAGCTCATACAGCTTTTATAGGAACTATTTTATTTATAAGAATTTTCCTAATGTCGGATGGATGTGACATGCCTGGTTTCTTTTCGCCCACTCTCGAGAGAGGAGGGAAATCGAGCATGGCCTGAGTCTGGGTTGCAGAACTTTTCTCCCCCTAGAAACCCAGAATTGGAGAGGGAGTCTTCTTCAGCGGCCTTACTATGACAGCGTTCCGTTTTCTACTTGCATACCTCTGGTGATGGGGAACTCACTTCCTACCAAGATGGTCGCCCTCAAGTATAACCTCCAAGTGCATTTCTACCTCTGGGTCCTAGCTCTGCTTTCTGGAACCTGGGAGGAAATCTCTCCCCTCCCCCTAGGAATCCCCCCAGGGATCTGACGGCAGTCGCCATTCCCTACTCTGGGTCTTCTTTTTTTTTCTTTTTTTTTTTTTTTGCGGTACTGGGGATTGAACTCAGGGGCATTCTACCTCCGAGCTACACTCCCAGCCCTATTTTTTATTCTTTATTTTGAAACCGAGTCTCACTAAGTTGCAGAGTGCCTCACTAAGTAGCTGAGGCTGGCCTCGAACCCGGATCCTCCGGTCTCAGCCTCCCGAATGCTGGGATTACAAGCGTGCGCCACCACGCCCGGCTTGGGTCTTCTTTTCTCTGCAGGAAATATCCCCTTGTTCCTTTAAGTCTCTCTTCACCTTCTCATGTCACCCCCTCTCCAAATCTACTCACGATTCTTTTCTCCAAGGTCAGAAAGACGATTTTTAACTTGTCAGTTACGGAAGCCAGTACTCCCCACGATCACGTCTGAAACACCCCCGTCCTGGCCACGCTCCGGGTCTCGGGTCCAGCGAGTGTGCTCGGAGCTCGGCGGGGGCTGCAGGTAACTCCCTTCCAGCAGGACTCACCAGAGCCTTGGGTGACTTGTGCGCACCCCAACTCTGCAACGTGGGCGCAGCAGGCAGTGTTTTACAGATTTGAGTAACCACAGGACTCCGTCTTCGAGGTGCCGCCCCAGAGGGCTGTGACCCCCAAACAACTCAGAAATCCTGCCTCGACCTGGCTCTGGGGTGGAACCAGCCAACACAAGACCGGTGCCCTTCGGCCCTATCCTTGCCGGTGGCTTCAATGTCACCCTGGGGGCCGTTCAAGAGGCCTCTCACCTGATTCTCAGCCCGGGCTGCCCTACCCTGCTCTGCTTTTCCTTTCTGTGCTATAAACACCGGATTGAACTCAGGGGCATTCTACCTCCGAGCTACACCCCCAGCCCTATTTTTTATTCTTTATTTTGAAACAGGGTCTCACTAAATTTCCGAGTGCCTAACTATGCAGCTGAGGCTGGCCGCGAACCCGGATCCTCCGCTTCCTGGAAAGTCAAGTTAGAGAGGGGCCAGGAAGCTGCTGTAGAGGCCGCCCTGGCCTGGGTGTCGGCTCTGCCGGCGACTGTGACCTTGGGGTGACCCTCACCTCTCTGACCTTCTGACTCCTCGTCTGTCCCCTGTGGGAGATTCATCCCCGGGTCGCGGGTCGCGCTCACAGGACAGAGAACTTGACCTGACGCAGAGAAAACTCGGCCTTCCTCCAGCTTCCCGGCCGCCTCACTGGGGCCGCTCTCCAGCACGGCCTCCTCCCACCAGGCCCTAAGTGGCCTCGCCGGCCCTGCCCCAGGACCTCTGCACCTGTGGCCATTGCCGCCTGGGGTCCCCTCCCCAGCGACACCCCGTGGGGCGTGGTAGAGGCTCACGAGCAACGCTAGACTATTGTCAGCTGGAGGCCTTCCCGGCCTTGCCCTCTCCGGAGGCCACAGTCTGTGGAGGCCGTGGACTCTGCCCCGTCCTCCCTTGGAGGCCCAGGCGAGCGGGTCCTCCTGCATGTCACCCAGGGCCGGAGGACACAGCCGGGTGCCGGGGTCGCCGTAGTACGTCCTAGCTTCCGGTCGAGGTCGCCTCCGCACCTTGATGGCGATGCGTCCAGGGACGGACCCACGCTGTCCCTCTCCTGGCCGCCCACACTGGCCACCGGCGCCATCGAGGCTGAACAACTGGCCACGGCTTGTTTTCTTAAAGGTGACGTTGCTGCTAATTATCTCTGACGGGACGCGGCGCCGGCGCCTCACGCTCTGCGGAAGCTGCCGACGAGTGTCTCGGCTCACATCACTCAAGTCTTTGTGAAGCAGCAAGCCGGCCTCCTCCTGCAGTCCACGAGGCCAGCCTCCGCCTCCAAGAGCCTCCCGCCAGGAGTCTGTCACCTGCCTGAATATCTTCTCCGTTTATTGCACCTTTGTGCTGCAGGGTTGGGAGCCGGAAGCCTGGGGTCCCGAGTGTACGTCCCCGTGGGCCGCTCCTGAGCTGTGTGATCTTGGGCAGGTGACTCGACCTCCCTGTGCCTCGGTTTCTCTATAGGTCAAATGGAGGTACGGGTTGTGTCATTTTTGAGTGGCGGTATCAGGGACTGAACCCAAGGACAGTCTACCTTTGACTGTCCCGTTTTCCCGCAGCCCTTTTTCTTTTTCATTTTGAATCAGGGTCTCGCTAAATTGCTGAGGGTCTCGCTAAATTGCTGAGGCTGGCCTCGAACCTACGATCCTTCTGTCTCCCCTCCCAAGTACTGAGATGACAGGTGTGCGCAACCACGCCAGCTCCTAGCTGCACCTTAAGGGGTTTTTAAATGCAGAGAGATGCCAGCACTTAGTAGGTGCTGTGTCAACCTCACCATGGACTGCCCAAGGCCGCGTTTGGGGTGTCCTGGGCGGAGCGAGCTGGGTACTTAACGACAGATCGGTGCCGACTCTTCTTTGCTCGTGAGATTGTCAGCGTTCAGGCCTTTTGGACGGATGTCCTGGGAGGGGCTGGATCCGACCGTGACTGGAGAGCGGAGCCTGGAGTTCAGGGGAGGCTGAGCTTCCAGCAGGAACCGGTGCCAGAGAGCAGGCCGGCCCTTTACAAACACAGAGGGAAGGGCTGAGCAGGGGAAGCAGCGGCAGCAAGCCCTGCAGAAACCCGCGCCCTCGGGGGAGCAGTCACAGTGAACAAGGTGCATTTATTGAGCACTTACTGTATGCCACACGCGCTCCCTGCTCTGCTGTGTTTGACCCTGATCACCGCCCTGCAGAGTTCGTCTGAGCACCTTCCCGGTTAACCAGAGGGGGAGAGAGTGTCCCAGAGCAGGCCGCGTCCTGCACCCCACAAGCGTGGAGTTGGGCTGGGAGCCTGCGGCCTGCGCCCTGTCCCCTGGATGCACCAGCAAGGGTGGCCTCTGCAGAGACCACGCATACACCGCTGCTCACGCTCTCTCGGGGGCTGGATCAGAGGGGTCCTGCCACAGCCCCGGGCGCCCCAGTGCCTCTGCCGGGCTGGCTCTCGTCTTTGGGGTGAAGGGACGCGCCCCTCATCCTCTGCCTCACTCTGTCCCAGGACACAGGTGACCCCGGGGCTGGCGCACCGAGGGGAC
Source organism: Graphiurus murinus (assembly GCA_004027655.1). Classification (NCBI taxonomy): domain Eukaryota; kingdom Metazoa; phylum Chordata; class Mammalia; order Rodentia; family Gliridae; genus Graphiurus; species Graphiurus murinus. The sequence goes on along the minus strand of PVLC010006198.1, from coordinate 40,571 downwards.
ATTCACAGCGGCCTCGCGGCAGGGAGACAGCTGTCCACCCAAAGCCAGGCTTGCAACAAGAACAGAAAGCGTTCATCCATTTTCCAGAATATTCCAGGAGCCTGGCGGGTAGGCCTGGACTCAGCTGCCTGAGTTTGACTCCCCACGCTGGACTCCCCACCGTCTCCTGTCCTGGCTGCTGCACCTGGGGCCGCGGGCCTTCTGCAGATCCCAGCAGGGCTGACCTGTGCCCGGCAGAGGCGTGGAGTCACTCTAGGTTGCTGAGGGTCTCACTAAGTTGCTGAGGCTGTTCTCGAACTTGTGATCCTCCTGCCTCAGCCTCTCAAGGACGGGGAATACAAGCGTGTGCCACCACACCCAGCTAATTAATAGATTTTTAAAGTCCTATGCACCGCTGGAGATTGGTACAGGCCCCCTGAAGATTCTGGGCTTAAGGGTAAGTTTGCAGATCTGCCCCATCCATCCACCCATCCATCCATCCATCCACCCATCCATCCATCCACCCATCCTTCCACACATCCATCCATCCATCTATCCATCCATCCATCCATCTATCCATCAGATATTAACCAAACAAGCCGGGAATGGTGGCACACGCTTATAATCCCAGTAACTGGGAGGCTGAGACAGGAGAATGACAGGTTTGAGGACAGCCTCAGCAAGTAGTGAGACTCTCATCAACCTAGCAAGACCCTGGTCCAAAATAAAAATTTAAAAAAGGTCTAGGGGTATAGCTCAGAGATAGAATGCCCCTGGGTTTGACCCCCAGTACCACAAAAAATATTAACCAAACAAATATTAGGTGGAACCAACAAACATTACCCAAACCTCTGTGTCCGCGGCATCTCTGCTGGGCGGGCCATGGTCAGAGACAGCCTCGCTGTCTAGTGGGGGAGTCGGCGTGAGCTAGGTTCCCGCCTCCATAATAATCCAGCTCCCCGAGGGGGCCGCGCTCCTAATGGGGTGCGAGGTCGGAGGAGGGAGGGAGGACTCCGCCAGGGAGGTGGTCCTGTACCTGGAGTCCTGACCTGGAGTCCTGACCTGGAGTCCTGTACCTGGCGTCCTGACCTGGAGTCCTGACCTGGAGTCCTGTACCTGGAGTCCTGACCTGGAGTCCTGACCTGGAGTCCTGTACCTGGAGTCCTGACCTGGAGTCCTGACCTGGAGTCCTGACCTGGAGTCCTGTACCTGGAGTCCTGACCTGGAGTCCTGACCTGGAGTCCTGTACCTGGAGTCCTGACCTGGAGTCCTGACCTGGCGTCCTGACCTGGAGTCCTGTACCTGGAGTCCTGTACCTGGAGTCCTGACCTGGCGTCCTGACCTGGGGGATGAATTAGCTCTAAGGAGGGGAAGAGGAGGAGGAGACCCTTGCAGCCGTGCGCATCCTGTGCAAAGGTCCAAGGCGGGCAAAAGCCGCAGAATAGGCCTGCAGAGGAAGCTCTACTGTGGTTGGGGGTGGGGGATGGGAGGCCGGGTCGCTGAGGGGCCAGGAGGGTCCGTCCTGTGGCCACAGGAGAATTTGGGTGTTTATTCTACCTTTCCAGAAGCGGAGGAGACAGGCTCAGATCCAGGTTTTGAAAACTCCCTCTGTCTCCCCAAGCCACAGTGTCCTGGGGACGGGCTGGGGATGTGCACAGCTGGCCACCGCCGGTGCGGCCCCGGGGAGGGGGAGACTGCAGCCAGCCTGGCCTGCTGGGAGGCAGGGAGCCCAGACCCCCCTGGGCCCCACCGGTGGGCTCATTTACATGATCCCAGCTTAATTCTCCCAGGGTATGCAAATGTATGCAAACCACACTCTGGGAGAAGCAAAAATAGCAGGGCGCATTAGCATCCCCCAGGGGAATATTGTTCTATGCAAACGAGGGAGGCTGGGGCGGAGTGGGCGAGGCTTCTCGGGGGCTCTCTGGAGTCTGGCCTCCATCCCTGGCCGGCCCCCCTGCGGGAGGTGTGGGAACGGGCGGGGTCCTCCAGCCTGCAGCCAGGAGCCCTGCGGAGAGCCAGAGAGCCGACGGCTCCCCTGTCCTGCCCTGGCCCCTGCCCTGGCCCCTGCCCTGGCCCCTGCCCTGGCCCCTGCCCTCTGACTCCCCCTCTTCCTCCTCCCTCTCCCCTCCTGCCTTCCCTGGCCTCTGGCCTCTGGCCTCGCCTCCTGCTCTGTCAGCTTCCTCTGGTCTCTCTCTCTACCATCCAGTCCTGCTTTCTTTCTCCCTTCCTCTCTGCCCTTCTGGTCCTTCTCCCCTGGGAACCTGCTCAGGGATCCCCTGTGATTTTCTGCTGGGTCTTCATCTCCAAGCTGGGCGACTGGAGAACGCCTTTGTAATCCCAGTCCTTGGGCGGCTGAGACAGGAGGATCACAGGTTTGCAGCCAGCCTCGGCAGCTTAGTGAGACCCTGGGCAGCTTAGCCAGACTCTGTTTCAAACTTAAAAAATAAAAAGAGCTGGGGGTGTAACTTGGAGGTAGAATGTCCCTGGGTTCAATCTCAGGTACCACAATACATACGTATGTTAAATAAATAAATAAGTAAATAAATAATAAATAAATTAAAAAAATTAAAAAGCCAAGAATCTCCCAATTTTCATATCTCCTCCTTAGTCCCTGCTGTCTCTGTGATTCCCTCTCTCTCTCTCTCTCTCTCTCTCTCTCTCTCTCTCTCTCTCTCTCTCCATCTCTCCATCTCTCTCCATCTCTTTGTCCCTGTATTTCTGGCTCTGTTGGTCTTTCCCTGTTTCACTTCACTTTATTTTCATTTATTTTTGGTACTGAGGATGGAACCTGGGGGTGTCCTACTTCTGAGCTCCACCCCTAGGCCTGTTTTATTTTGAAGCAGGGTCTCAGAACTTCTGAAGCTGTCCTCCAACCTGTGATCTTCCTGTCTCAGCCTCCCAAGTTCTGAGATTACAGGATTGCGCCTCCACGCCCGGCTCCTGCTTCATTTTGATTTGTTTTTCTGTCCCTCCTGCTTGCCCTCTCTGTTCTCTGTCCCTCTTTCTACTTGATCCTCTCTCCGGGGGGCCACCGTGGGGCACCAGTGACCTCCTTTGCTCTCCTCTCCACCAGGGCTGCTGGGTAGTATGAGGGTCGTATGAGGAGATACCGGGATCCCTCTGCACCCCTAAATTCCAGTGTGCCTGTGGACCGCTGATGCACCCACAGGAAGAACCGCTCCTGCCAGAGGGTTTGAGAGGGTGCTGGCCTTCCCGGATCTCCGTGAGCCAAGTGGCGCGTGGTTGCCTGGGCGGGAGTGGGCGGCGGGTGGCAGAGTCGGGCTTGTTGTGGGTCTGGTCTGATTCGTTAATGTTATTTACATGGGTTGCACTTCAAAAATATTATCTATTCCTATTATTATTATTATTATTGTTATTGTTATTGTTATTATTGTTAATATTATTGTGTTTGGTAGTGGGGATGTAATCCAGGGGCATTCTACCTCTGTGCTATACCCCTGGCCCTATTTTATTTTTTTATTTTGAAACAAGGTCTCACTAAGTTGCTGAGGCTGACCTTGAATCTGCGATCTTCCTGTCTCAGCCTCCTAAATATTAGGATTAGAAGTGGTTCTCTAGCCAGGCGTGGTGGCGCACGCTTGTAATCCCAGCATTCGGGAGGCTGAGACCGGAGGATCCGGGTTCGCGGCCAGCCTCAGCTACCTAGTGAAGCACTCAGCAACTTAGTGAGACTCGGTTTCAAAATAAAGAATAAAAAATAGGGCTGGGGGTGTAGCTCGGAGGTAGAATGCCCCTGAGTTCAATCCCCAGTACTGAAAAAAAAAAAAAAAAAAAGAAGTGGTTCTCTATTCTTTTTTTTTTAGCTTGACTATTTTTTTTTTTTTCGGTCTTTTTGGCACTGGGGATGGAACCCAGGGCGTTACTCTTGCAGAGCAAGTGCTTTACCACTGAGCTACATCCCAGCCCTGGTTCTCTATTCTTAATAAGATTACCCATTCTTATGTGATAGCAGCAGAAAGCAGAATAGGGCACACCTCTCCAGCTTTTCTTTCTGATCAATTACTTTTTTTTTTTTTTGAGAGTGGGAGTTGAACCCAGGGGCATTCTACCTCTGAGCTACACCCCCAGCCCTTTTTGTTTTTTATTTTGAAACAAGGTCTTGCTAAGTTGCTGAGGGTCTCTCTAAGTTGCTGAGGCTAGACTTGAACCTACAATCCTCCTGTCTCAGCCTCCCAAGTACTGGGATTACAAACATGCCCACTGTGCCTGCTCAAGTCTGGGTTCCACTAACCTGTCTTGACCCAATGGCTGAGCGCTCTGCGGGAGGGACGTTTTTACTCATCTATTTATTTTAGAATGATTTTCGTGAACACTGTTTCTCTTGGTGGGCCCAGGTCTGGCCCAGGGCCACGGTCAGGCCTGGACAAGTCTCTGTAGAGTCCCGGCTTATTTTACAGGCCAGGTGGCAAAGGTGCTCAGGAGTTACCTATGGGGGTCTCCGGGACTGGGAATCACACCGGGGGAGCCCCCAGAGGTGGGAAGACTCCCCCTGAGAGTGACCCAAACAGGGCCACCTTGCTGGGCCCCTCTGAGCTGAGCCCATGATCTCCCTCTGGCCATCGCCAGCCTGTCCTAGAACTGCCTGTTGGGAAAGAGTCTGAGGCCACGTGAGAATGCTCTGGGATGGATTAGCAATGTCTACCCCAGAGCAGCCTGAGCTAAGCCCATGCGGTTTCACTCTGGGCCTCACCAGCTCATTCTAGGACTGCCTGACTAGAAAGAGACTGAGGCTGGGTGAGAGCGCTCTGGGATGGATTAGCAATGTCTGCCCTGGAGCAGCCTGAGGCTGGGTGAGAGCACTCTGGGATGGATTAGTAATGTCTGCCCCGGAGCAGCCTGAGGCTGGGTGAGAGCACTCTGGGATGGATTAGTAATGTCTGCCCCGGAGCAGCCTGAGGCTGGGTGAGAGCACTCTGGGATGGATTAGCAATGTCTGTCCTGGAGCAGCCTGAGGCTGGGTGAAAGCACTCTGGGATGGATTAGCAATGTCTGCCCTGGAGCAGCCTGAGGCTGGATGAGAGCGCTCTGGGATGGATTAGCAATGTCTGCCCTGGAGCAGCCTGAGATGCTGAGAAGCCATCTTGCTTTGCCTCTCGCTGGACCCCCAGGAGGCAGGACGGCTCCTGGGCCTCTAGGGCTGGCTGGGTGGAGTCCACTGTGGCGCCGGCCCTCTGAACTTACTCTTCCCTTCTGGAAACTGGCTACCAAGGCCGTATGAGTTTGCTGGTGCTGCTGTAACGCAGTCCCGGGCTGGGCGGCTCAACCAGACACCTGGTCCCCCCCAGGGCTGCAGGCTGGTGCTCTTGAGGCCTCTCTCCTCGGCTTACGTCCCTTATGTTCTGTGTGTCCCTGTCCTTGCCTCCTCTTCTCACAGGGACACTCACTATGCTGGACCAGGGCCACCTGAGGACCTCGATTAACCTTAACGTCTCTTATTGACCCCGTCTCCAAAGGCGGTCACATCGTGGCGTACGGGGGCGAGGACTTCACCGCGGGAGTGTGGGGGACGTGAGTCAGCCCGTACGCCATGGAGGGTCACCGCGGAGCAGAGGGGGGGCCCTTGGAACGGCCTGTCCATCTACACAGCAAACCGCCCCATGTTAGTGGCTTAACAGTGATTCATATTTGAAGCAATGACCTTTAATGTTTTTGTGAGTTGATTCATTAAGGTATTGACTTGACTCATGGATCTGTGAGTTTGGGCCTGGGTGGCCCCTGACACCTCCTCCCCATGGGGAAGCACTTCGGTAGAGACAAGAGAGCAGGCCAGATGGAGTTTGACACCAAGCACCGAAAATAGAATCTAATTCCCCTGGTTAGACTTCTTTAGGGAGGCACCTTAGAGAATGAAAAATTTGCTTTGCAAAAGCTAATTCTCCAAGCGCCCTGGCTCCGGGGACGGCCACACCGATGTGTTAACAGGAGAAACCCAAGAGATCCCTCAGGTCGCCCCTGAGGATTGCCTGGCACCTGTGCTTGCACGCCCTCTCTCCAAAGTCACGCGCAAGGCGCGAGGTAGGGCTCCAGCAGGAGTTCTGAACGCCCGCCCCTGCCTGTGGGCCGGTGGGCATTGCCATCGGAAGGAGGACATGGCCTTTCCAGAAAACTGTCCCTGCAGCAACCAGGGAGTAGGCTCATCCACCTCTCTGCCTTCCACCTATTTAATTACTTGCCCACCTCTCCACCCTCCTGCTCACACAGCCACTCACCCATCCATCCATCCATCCATCCATCCATCCATCCATCCATCCATCCATCCACATATCCATCCATCCATCCATCCATCCATCCATCCATCCACATATCCATCCATCCATCCATCCATCCATCCATCCATCCATCCATCCTTCCATCACCCATCCATCGATTCATTATACATCAATTGATCCATCATACATTGATCTATCCATCCATCCATCCATCGACATATCCATCCATCCATCCACCCATCCACCCATCATCCACCCATCATCCATCCATCCATCCACCCATCATCCATCGATTCATTATACATCCATTGATCCATCACACATTGATCTTTCCATCATCCATCATCCTTCCTCCCTTCCATCCATCATCCATCCATCGATCTATCATCCATTGATCTATGCATCCATCCATCCATTATTCCATCCATCCATCCATCCATCCCTCCCTCCCTCCTTCTATCCATCCATCATCCACTCACCTACCCCCTACCCATCCATCTGTCGTGCACTCACTCACCTGCACACCCATCTACTCATCCACTCACCCGCTCATCCATCTGTCCTTCCTTTTTCATCCGTCCATCCATCCATCCATCTATCTATCCTCTATCCATCTACCTACATATACAACAATCCATCCATTCACCTGCCCTCCTACCTATCACCTTTCCATGTACTCACTCTCCCGCCCACATATCCACCCATCCATTCATCCACTAACCCATCCATCCATCCATCCATCCATCCTTCCTTCCTTCCATCCATCCATCCATCCATCCTTCCTTCCTTCCTTCCATCCATCCATCCATCCTTCCATCCATCCATCCTTCCATCCATCCATCCATCCATCCATCCATCCATCCATCCTTCCTTCCATCCATCCACCCATCCACCCATCCACCCATCCATCCATCCATCCATCCATCCATCCATCCATCCATCCATCCATCCATCCATCATCCATCCATCCTTCCTTCCATCCATCCCCCTACCCCTCCATCCATCCCTCTATCCACCCCTCCCTCCCTCCGTCCTCTCACCTGCCCTCCCCGGTCTCCCCAGTCTGTCCCGCACACCCCCCAGTGACTTGCAAGCTCACTTTCCCGCTGCAGTCGAGGGCGCCGCCCCTGGAGCTGGACTGACAACCGAGCTCCCGATGTGGGGTCGGGGTTGGCGCCGCTCTGCGGTCGGGCTGGCTCGGAAGCACCGCGCTGCCTCTGAGCTGGTTTTCCTCTCTGTGAACTTGACCCGCGGGAGGCGCCCCTCACCCCTGTGCCGAGGGAGTGCTGTAGCGTGCTCCTGCAAAGTGCTCCTGCTGGCCCGGCCCCGGGTGCAGGCTCCGCCGGGGTCCTGTCTGATTACTGCCCTCGCGGGTCTGACAGGACCCCGCTCACCCCAACTCTGTGGGCGAGGAGCTTGAGCCTGACAGGCTGACACTCCAGTTCCCGCGGCTCCACGCGCGCACAGTGTGGCCGAGGGCGCCTTCCTGGACCTCGGTGTCCCGGATGTAGGCTGCAGGGGTGGATTAAGTGATCTCAGCCGGGCGTGGTGGCGCACGCTTGTAATCCCAGCATTCGGGAGGCTGAGACAGGAGGATCCGGGTTCGCGGCCAGCCTCAGCTACCTAGTGAAGCACTCCACAACTTAGTGAGACCCTGTTTCAAAATAAAGAATAAAAAATAGGGCTGGGGGTGTAGCTCGGAGGTAGAATGCCCCTGAGTTCAATCCCCAGTACCGCAAAAAAAAAATAAATAAATAAAAAAAGTTATCTCTGCTGAGAGTGTGCCTGGCTGTCACACAGTTGGTGCACCTTGCCGCTCGTGCCAGGACCCAAGTGTGTGGTCTGAGTGTCGCAGACCTTGCCCTGCGCACCCCTGCGTTCCGGGCTGCAGGAGCAGTGTGTGCGTGTGAGCGTGTGCACACGTGGGCATCTCAGGCACACACAGGGGAAAGTCTCCCGTGCACCAACTGGGGAGGCAGCCGGTATTCAGTGTCCCAGCAGGCCACCACGCCCGCCCTGGACAGCTGTGACCGCCTCCTTTCCACTCCCACAGTGGCCCTGAATCTAAGACAGGGCACGTCAGGGCTCTCCCCAGCCCGTGGGGGCCCTTCCCAGGAGGGAGCGAGCGTCCTGGAGTAGCTTAGACACGTCTGCCGCACGCTCCGGCCTCTCCTTCCTCACTGGCCTCCGCGCTGGGCCTCCTTGCAACCCCGGCCTCGCTCTGAATCGGGTCTGCCTCCGGCCTCCGCAGTGGCACTTGCGGACTCCTGGCTCCAAAGGCCGGTGCTCTTCCTCAAGTGCCCGCCCCCACCCCTCCCCTGGCGGTGCCTCTGCCCGCCTCTGAGCTCCGTGTCTTTCTGGGCTCCGCGTTTCATCCGTGCTGGGTCTCCGCCTCTATCCGTCTGGGTTTATCTGCTCCTTGGTTTTCCTCTGTGGGCTCCTGCTCCTCCTGCTGGAGTGCCAGCTCCCGAGGGCAGATGTTTTAGCTTATTTCATCACTGGGTTATCGGTACCCGGAGCAGCGGCTGGAATCTGACACATGCTCCGCAAACACAGTCTTTTGATGAACGCAGACGTGCACGGTTTAGTCTACCACAGCTAGCGCAGTAGCTGGCACACAGCAAGGACTAAATAGTTGCTCAGCTAAACGTGGGGTGAAACAGCTACACCACGTGCTTCAGTGGGATAAGTATCGCCAAGCAGGTGTGGCCGATGTGCCCCAGAAGGTGAAGGCGCCCGCCCACAGGGGTCTTGGGAGTGGAGGTTTGCCAGGGTCCAATTTCAAGAGACAATGGGGTAGACCAAGGGTGAGCAGGAGTTTCACAGAGGGGCCACGTAAGGAAGGGTCCCCTGGGGAGAAATGTCGCATCATTTAGGAAGGCCAAATGGTGCTCAGGGTCCATACAGCGAGAAGGGCCAGGGCTCCGGGCTGAGACAGGAAGCCCCACTCCACGCTGCAGAATTTGAACGTCAGGCAGGGAGGAGGGCTTCACTGGAGGCCCTGGGGAGGCCGAGGCCCGCGGGTGCTGGAGGTATCGGGATCCTGGCACATCCTCCTCCGTGCCTTTGGAGGTGGTGTGGGCTGTGAGCTGGTCCAGGAGGGGGACAGCAAGGGCTGACAGTTGGGGACATCGTGGAGGGACGGGAGGGCTGGGGGAGACCCCTGCATGGTGGCAGGGTCACACTGGAAAAGATGAAAGTGTCCGAGGCCCCCAAACCGAAGGCACAAGGCCAGCCCGGCACCCACCACGGGGTCCACCTGCTTCCAAACTCCACTGCTAGAGTTTTAAAGACCCGGCAATCGCGGTTCCCGTCCTCTCCCTTCTTCTGTTCTCTTAAAATTTTTTATTATATATGTTTTTTGACATCGAAAAGGCTCCCGGCTACTCGACGAGCCGTATATTAAGCAGAGTGGCAGCTGTGGTAGCACCAAGCGAAACAAAATACAAAATTTACAGCAGTAAATTCTTCTCTCTTCAGGGTGGTTAATTATCTTAATTACTTTTATTATCTTTTATCTTTTAAGATCCTAAATTGCTTATTTCTGCCTCTCCTGCCAAAGGCGACCACATATCTTTTCCCAGCACATACGGAGTAAAGACCATCACATGCACATCTTTCTGCTGAAAATTTAAAAGAACTTTGATTTACACCCCACTTCTCTTTGCACTTGTAATTGTACCAACTAAAGAAAATAAAGTTACGTGAAAGATCGGCAGGCAGCAGAGCTCATGCACGGGCATGTGGGTACACACACACACACACACACACACACACACACACACACACCCCAACTCCAAACCTGAAAAATGTGCTTCTTTTCTCTTTTTATACTCCCTCTTCTCTTCCCAGCATTCCTTGTGCGATGTGAGGAAAACCATTTCTCTCCAGCAAATCTTAACTCGGAGAGAAGAATTACAGGCCTGGCAAACTGTCACACATACCCCGGGAAACAGAAAGGTGATTTGGTTTGAAATAAATCCATTCCCGGTTAACATTTTAAAGCAAAGGGAAAAAAAAATCGCTGGGTACCTAGACCTGGGGATATTTCAGGCTGGGCGGGGGGGTTGATGACAGCGTAACCAGTGGAAGACAGACGGGAGGTGCCCAGGGTCTGAGCCAGGGTAGCGGGGCCGGTGGCGAGGGGCTGGGCACCCAGCCAGGACTCAGGGAGGGTAGTGACCCCGGGTGAAGGGCTCAGCTCTGGGGCTGGAGGTGGCTCCGTGGTAGAGGGCTTGCCCAGCATGCACAAGGCCCTGGGTTCAATCCCCAGCACTGCAAACAAAGCACAACAAACCCCACAAGCAAACAAACAAGTGAGCTCAGTTTGAATAGATCCCTCAGGGCTGGAGAACGAGGAGGCCGTGATGGTGTTGCCAGAGCCCCTCGGTGCAAATGTGACCTGGTGTCCGGAGTTCACGTTGCAGGTGAAAGGGAATCATCCCCAGAGCTCGCCCGGGAGCGGTGATTGGAAGCCACAGTGCAAGACCCAGGGAGACCTGGGTTCAAGTTCTGGCTCAGCCAAGTTCGAGCTGTGTGACTCCGGCACACACCTTAACCTCCCTGGGCCTTCTCCCACCATCTCCACGGTGGGTGTGACAACGACAGCCCTCGGGTCTTGGAGAGGCTGTGAGGGTTGAAATGACTGACGGGAGGTATATGAGACTCGGAGCTCTGCTCCAACGTGACAGCAAACTCCAGCTCAGAGAGGTCAGGTCCCCTACTCAAGGTCACACAGGTTCCTAAGGGGGATATGGTGCCATCGCATGACCCCTTGGGGTTCTGCCTGCACATGCTATCTGAGGAACCAAAGGCCAGCGGGAGGGGTGTGAGCGAGGCCCAGGGCGGGGGGGGGCGGGGGGCGGGCCCGGGGTCACCGACGGGGCAGAGTCACTGTCTGTGGCTTCCCTTGCTGAAAGCCCCTGGCAAGCTGAGGAGAAGCGGCAGTAGGTAACAGGTGTCGCCTCCCCACCTGTGCCCAGAGGGGGAAGATCAACCACAAGGGCGTTTCTGAAGGGCAGAGGGCGGCTCTCTGAACTCCGCCGGCCCCATGGGACGCAGCCCATTTTCCCAAGGTGGTGCCCACCTCGCCCGACACATCCCGGTTCCTGTCACCTAGAGTCTGCCGTCCCAGGAGCCTGGTTGGTCTCAGCCACGCAAGGCCGGTTGCTCACCGTGCTCTGGGGCCGTTTCTACTTGAGGGTTCTCTTGGCCTGTTTCTGTGTCCGTGTCTCCGTCCGTGTCTGTCTGTCCAGCTCCTCCCACGGGACCCTCCCTTCCTTCCCCTTCCCTGCCCTGCTCCCCTTGAACCCGTGGATGGGAAACCTCTGCACTTGTCAGGAGAGGAGGGAGCTGGGGGTGGGGAAGGCACATGCTCCAGCCCCACTGAGAGCCACTAAGGGCCCCCGGGTGAGTGGGGTGTGTGTGTGTGTGTGTGTGTGTGTGTGTGTGTGTGTGTGTGTGTGTTTGCACGCGTGTGGGCACACAGAGGTCTTTCCCCTTGGGCAGGTCACCTGACCCTCATTGCCACAGGGTCCCCATGCCGGCCGCCTCTCAGGGACCCCAGACCAAGCAGGAGCCACCTGGAGTCACGGCTGGCGAGCAGGCTTTGGACAGAGGGGCTGGGCCGAGCTTGACCCCGCGACCCCGCTGTGGTCACCGCATGGCAGGGACTGACTTTCCAGCTTCACTTAACTCTGACGACTTCAACAGCAGGGTGGACACGCCCCTCAGCTACCGAGGACCACGGCGGGCCTGGAGAGAGGCTTTGCCTTGGCGGGAGTCGGTGTTGCCAACCAGGAAGCCGAGCCAAGCGGCGCTCCAGAGAGAGGTCTACGCCAACAACGTGGACTTGGGAACAAGGAAGAGCCGATTCCCCCTGACGCGGAGACTCAGCCGCAGCCACGCCCAGCATGGCGCCGCTTCTGAGACATGGGGTTTAACAAAAGATCTTACGAAATGCATTTCCTGGCTTCCCTTGAGCTTTTGTCGTGTGGCTTCTAGTTCATTACAATGGTGTCCGTGGCTGGCCTTGTGTTCTTTTTGGACAGGGCTGCTCCGGCGTTTGAAGACATCCATCCCCGTCACCAGGGAAGCTTCGGTCGGACTCAGAGGGCCAACTCAGGAGGCCATGCTGCTTGTGGCGTGTTGGTCCTCTTGTCTCTTCTCTCTGTAGAAAGAGAGAACATTCCACGGGACTGAAAGGAACCATGGTTAGAATGGAAGGAATGAGGAAGTCTCGGGCCTGTAATATGGGTTTCAAGGCCCCCCACCCGCCCGCGCTGGTCTCTTCCTTGGGGCCGGGCCGTGGGGCGTGGCGTCTGGCTGGGTGGGGAGTCATTTTTGGACCTGGTGGTTGGTCCTGAGCCCCTTCCTCTTGCTGTTGGCAAGAAGCTTACCCTCAGAGAGCCAGCGGGCAGGGCCCCGTAGAGAAAGCCTCGCCTCTTGGTTCCGGCTGCAGAATCCTGCTAGGGCAGCGGGAGTCGCCCAGGGCACCACGAGCCCGTCCAGGGCTCCGATAGACACCCTGGGCCGGGCCGGTGCACACTCCTGCCCAGGTCCACACGACGTCCGGGCGGGGACTCTGCCCTCCCCGGCTCTCGCCCCAGGGAGACACGGGGGCTCTCACGTGTCACCTCACCTAATTGTCCACCCATTTCATAGAAGAGCCGGGCCGAGCGGGAAGCTTTGCTGGGGGCGCGGGCGCGTGGACACTGGTCTCCACGGTCCTGTGAGCCCCGCCCCGGGCGCCTCTGGAATGTTCTGTGAGGGCCGGGGCTGGAGGTGGCCGCCTGCCCCCTGCGACCTCGCTCCCCGCACCTGCTCCTCGCCGCCTTCCTTTCCGTGTCTGAATTCACCGTGGCGGCTTCTCCTGGAAAGCCTGGAGAAGCCACTCGTATTTTTAGCCGGCATCACCTCTGGGGATAATGAGGCGTGTATATTTACTTCCCACTGAGCCAAACGCCACAGCACTTTAACTTTTCCTAAAATGCCTTTGAGTGTCCTGGGAGGCGGAGGCCGAGGGGAGGAGAGGTTCCCGACTGCTCCCTCACCTGCGCCCCCTGAGCCGCCGCCGCCTGGCTCTGCACCTCGCTCTCCGTCCTGCGTGGGAGGCCGGGACAGGAGGGGCCGCTGGCCGGTCCCTGGCCCTCTGGACGTGGGCAGCGAGGACATGGGGCTGAGGCCGGCTCTGGGGAGGGACCGAGTGAAGTCGTGTTGGGGAGGCCGGCCTCCCTGCCCTCTGGACGGTGTCACGCCTGTGCGCCCCAAATACACATGGAAAAGGGGCGTGAGGATGTGATTCCACGACCCCGAGCTGTAACTCCCATAGGGTTGGGGCCCTGACACCTCTCCTCATCCCTCTTGCCCCAGGGCCTTTGCACGGGCTCTTCCCCTGCCGGAAACACTTTCTCCAGATATCAGCACTGAGCCTTCTCCTCCTTTAAGCCAGGGCTCCAGGGTCTCGGTCTCTGTGAGGCACCTCCACAACCCACCCGGCAGAAGAGCACGGTTGCCTCTTTCCTGGTTTCCCCCTCTAGCATTCATCACTATCAAACTCTATACAAATAAAAAACAAGCCGGGCGTGGTGGGCACATGCCGGTCATCACAGTCCCTGGGAGGCTGAGACAGGAGGATCACAGGTTGGAGGCCAGCCTCAGCAACTTAGTGAGACCTTGTTTCAAAATAAAAAATAAAATAAAATAGGTCTGGGGGAGCGGCTCAGAGGTAGAATACCCCTGGGTCAATTTCTGATAAGAGAAGATAAAACAAAGAGCCCCCTTTGAAGACGCTAGTGTGTGTCCGCCCCCTCCTTACGGCAGCCTTTTGCGGTCTGGTCCCCTGCAGATGTGGGTGGAACCCCCGGCATCTGTACTCTTGTCTTTCCAAGTGTCTATGGGTGAGAAACTATTATTAATACAGCAAAATAGCAGTGACCGGGCAGTGGTGGCGCCCTGGCTAGGCCCCGCTGGTAATAACCGCTCCAGGAAGGGCCTGTGCGCGCCCGGCTAGCCAAACCCCACTTGAACTTTGGAAGAAGCAGCTGCTGGGGCAAGCCAGTCCTGACCGCCACGTCTGGGTCAAAGGGTGCTGGCCTCTGACCTCTGCCCTGGTGCCACCGGCTCTCCACGCCGCGCCTTTGGGATCCTTAAAGACACCACTGCGTTGGTGACCAAGGACTGCCGAGAGGGTCTCTCTGGGAAGCCTGGGTGAGCGGGAGGGAGACGCTGGCTCCGGCCTGGCTCACATTTACTGGGCTGCAGCCCAGCTTGGAGGCCCCCGATGATACTTCAGACTTTGAACCTTCTGTCTTCACCCGTCCATCATCTCAGGGACTTTGTCATAGTAACGCCGAGCTGACTGGCACAGTAAGAAATGCCTCGTGTTAGCGAGAACAACCCCAGCACTGCTGGCCGCCGGTGACGTCCCTGTGGACGGGCCCTGAGGACCTGATGCCTCGGTTTCCGTCTCGGGCCCCATGGAGACCTCCAGGACAGGAAGAGTTGCGTTTCTCAGATGAGGAAGCTGAGCCCAGAGGAGGTGATTCTCGAGGCTGGAGGAGCCAGGATCTACTTCCGCCTGAGCCCTTTGACTCTGAGCTGTGGGCAGGGAAATCACAATTTCCTACGAAGAATAGAAGAACGGGTTATGGCGGGGGAAAAAAAAAACCCACAAAAGAAAACAAATGAGGTGCCTTGATTACCATTCCCGTCAGCGGATACAGAGGAGGGTGTTTTATTGATTGGTTGTTTCTAGTCTTTATCAAGTGCCTGTTTTTCTTTTGGATTTGACATTATATTTGCTATGTAATTTTGTATCCTTTTTTCCTCTTTTTGATTTACTATTATGTTACAATTATGTTTCCATGTTGTTCTGCTTTTTTTTTTTTTTTTTTTTTGTAAACACTGGAATGACTGCATGATAATCCCTCCCTTAGATAAGTCGTGATTCATTTTTCATTCTCCCTTGGGTGGACAATTAGGTCGCTGCCCGTTCAGGGGCTCGAGTTTGATGCCGCAGGGATCACCGCTCCTTGTGCGTCATCTCCCTCCATGTCTGAGGTGTCCACGGCCGCTGGCCCGGGGCCGGGGGTGCCGCTTGTGGGGTGCCTGGTGCAGGGCACCCCACTGTTTGATGACACATTCCCCTCTGGCCTCAGCTCCACCCACAGCCAGGGATCCGCACCACATCCTGGTTTTCAGGGAAGAATCACTGTAACCACAAAATAATACTTTTTCATTTTTCCATTTTTTTTTGTTTATTTATTTTGGCACTGGGGATTGAACCCAGGGGCATTCTACTGCTGAGCTACGACCCTCTCCCCCTCAGCCCTTTTTTATTTTGAAACAGAGTCTCACTAAGTTGCTGATGGTCTTGCTAAGTTGCTGAGGCTGACCTTGAACCTGCTATCCTCCTGCCTCAGCCTCCCAAGTACTGGGATTATAGGCATGCACCGCCATGCCCAGCTTCTTTTATTTATTTATTTTTTAAATTTTGAAACAGTATCTTGTTACGTTGCTGAGGCTGGCCTCAAACCTGCTATCCTCCAGTCTCAGCCTCCTAAGTCCTGGGATTACAGTTACGCGCCACCACGCCCGGCTAAAATAATACCTTTAAAACACGTAGCTGGAACTGCTACCGCCCGCTCCTGTTCCTTTCTCTCTGAGTCCCGAGAAGCTGAGCTTCCCCGCACGTGTGTATTTCCCAGATACATTTCCGCTTTCGCAAAGCGTCTGTTTATAGGAGGACCGGTTAGTCTCGAAGTTAAAATAGAATGTGAATAATATTCAGAAGCAAGAAGTTAAGATGGAAACTGGAAGCCAGGCAGCGGCCCCGAGCTGGCGCCCGAACCCCGCGGGCCCCCTCTTTGCCCTTGTCAGACAGAGGCGCAGGTGCCCTGGGGGGCTCAGTGCGGAGGGTCCCCACGCGCCGCCCTTGGGCTGGGCCACCCAGCTGCCACCCAGGGCCCGGCGCCTCCCGTGCTGGGCTTGGACTCTGCGCCGGGGGCCGGGGGGGGGACGACCCTGGTGAAGCGCCTTGCCCTCGCCCCAGCACCTCAGCCTGTGCTTCCGGCCACCACCAGGCCCCCAGCACCTCCCCGCCAGCTCCGTCCTCAGTCCCAGCACCTCTGCCCCAACCCGAGTCCATCCAACCCAGCGGAAACGTACCCCACACCCTCCCTGACCCCTCCACCTCCTCTCCTCAGCCAGCAGGCACGCCTGGGTTCTTCAGCCTCGTCTCCTAGCCTCCTCTCTCTCTCTCTCTCTCTCTCTCTCTCTCTCCAATCCCACATACTTTGCACATTCTGTTCCTCCCACTTGGAAAGTGCTTCCCTGGCTGAGCACCAGCCCGGATGTCACTGCCTCCAGGGAGTCCCCCTAGATTGCTTCCCAGACTCTCCCTCCAGAGACCTCAGACTGTCACGAGGGACAACCACCCCCAGGGAGATTTGAAATACACTGCTGTCTGGGCCGCACCCCTGGCTCATTCGATCAGGACTTTGGGGGCCGGCAGGGTCTGGGCAAGCTCCCCAGGGACTCACCGTGCAGCGGGCTGAGATCGGGAACGTGGCTAATTGTGCACTGCGCATTTATTGGCTGCAGGCTCGCCCACCCAGGGCAGGGGCCACGGCTGCCGCCTCCCAGAGAAAGGCATGAGGCTTCAGCGCCAGCCCAGGCTTGCACGCCTCAGCCAGGACAATCTGAGCTGCATCCGAGGACGTCCCGGCGGCTCCATCACTGTGACAGTACCGAGTCTTTTTTCCAGATTTCCCAGATATGGAAACCGGGGCTTCTGAAAAGGAAGCCACTGGGACCCTCGCCCCGGCTCAGATGGGAGGAGGGTGTCAAGACCCGCAGCTAAGGTTCAGATAAAGCCAGATGTGGCAGTGCATGAGCGTAATCCCAGTACTCAGGAGGCTGAGACAGGAGGATCGCAGGTTCGAGGCCAGCTTCAGCAACTTAGCACAACCCCCAGCAACGTAGGGCTGGAGGTGTAGCTCAAAGGCAGAATGCCCTGGGTTCAATCCCTAGCACCAAGGGAGAAAAAAAAGAAAATAGAAAAGAGGTGAGCAGCTGGGCGTGGTGGCGCACGCTTGTAATCCCAGCATTCGGGAGGCTGAGACCGGAGGATCTGGGTTTGAGGCCAGCCTCAGCTACCTAGTGAGGCACTCCGCAACTTAGTGAGACTCTGTTTCAAAATAAAGAATAAAAAATAGGGCTGGGGGTGTACCTCGGAGGTAGAACGCCCCTGAGTTCAATCCCCAGTACCGCAAAAAAAAAAAAAAAGAAAAGAAAAGAGGTGAGCGAGTCTTACATCTGTCTCTTTTGTGAAAAACGTAAGTAAAAGGAGTGCGTGCCTTTAAGGCAGGGATATGGCGAAAGTAGGTGAGGCCACAGCCCGCTCCTGCCAGGCCTCCTCTGAATTCCCGTCGCAGCCTCACCCGCATAAACATTCCGCACGCAGCTCCAGCAGACACTTTTTAATAGAATCGCTTAAAACAATTAATTACCAGAGTTTTCATTCAAGCTGCAGCGCAAAAGATACGCCGGCAATAAAAGGCATTTATCCGCGGGTTTCTGGAGGCCTGTTTGTTATTAAGATGTAAATTAAATCACCACAGATGTTCCATTTTTTAATCTCGGCCTGAGAAGATCAGGGCCGAGCGTGGCCTGAACCGGCTGATTCCATTACCCGCACATTCATTAGGAACCCGCCGTCTTATTGGAGATCATTTTTCTTGGGCGACTCCCCCACCCCTTTCTTAAACAAATTATCTGGATAATTGGTTGGTTTCCCTTTCTGCTTGTTCTTGGTTGGGAGCGCGGGGTCTGGGGGCTCCGAGTGACGCCCCCACAGACGACTTTGCCTCCTGGTGGTGGGGACCCCCAGCTCTTCCCGCTGTGAAGTCAGGTGAGTCACTTGGGAATTTCTGGAGGACAATTCTGTTTCCCCGTAGCGCGGTGTCGGGGAGCGGGGGCCGTGATCCTGCGCTTTGGATCATAAAGGGGTTCGTTTCTGAGTGGGGGGGGACCGTCACAGGATTAATAGCAAAGTCCCCAACTCTCGCGGGCACGCAGGGCTCCTGTCACCTTCTGCCGTCACCGCGGCCGCTGCCGCTCTTGGCTTATCTCCTCGGGGCCTGTGGGTCAGGACGAGGTCTGTCTGGTTCACTACCGGGTGCGCAGAGCCTTGCCCAGTACCCAGCGCAAAGAAGATGCTCAATTAATAAATACAGCTCCCTCCGTGTGCCCGGGGGGCCGTAACAAAATACAAGAGTGCTCAGTCCCACACACTAAACGGCACAATATTTGCATCGAACCCGTTATGGTTTAGATATAGAATGTTCCAGCCGGGTGTGGTGGCGCACGCTTGTAATCCCAGCATTCGGGAGGCTGAGACCGGAGGATCTGGGTTTGAGGCCGGCCTCAGCTACCTAGTGAGGCACTCTGCAACTTAGTGAGACTCGGTTTCAAAATAAAGAATAAAAAATAGGGCTGGGGGTATAGCTCGGAGGTAGAAAGCCCCTGAGTTCAATCCCCAGTACCGCAAAAAAAAAAAAAAAGAATGTTCCCCAGAAAAGCAGAACAGTCCGGTTCAGGGCTCCAACTGCGTCTGCATGGGCGGATAACTCCGTGGGTGGATTTGCAATTGTAATGGACTCACTGGGTGGCAACCGAGTGGCCGCAGGGGTGGATCTCTGCGCTGTGGTCTTGGGGGCTGTCTGTGCCTCTGGTCACTCCCTCTGGCTCTCTCTGCTTTCCCGCTGTTGTACAGCTTTCCTCAGCCCCGCCCTGCCGCCCGCCAGGACGCTCCTGCCTTCCAGCAGGCCAGCCATGGGCTGACCTCTGACCCCGTGAGCGCAATAAACCTTTCCTCATCTGCATTGTTCTCGTCAGGTATTTTGGTTGCAGGGAAGAAAAAGTCGACTAATGTATAAGCTGCGCACATCCTCCCGTGTACTTTAAATCATCTCTGAGTGACTTTTAATCCCTAATACAATGTAAACATGATGGGAATGGTTGTTATACTGTATTGTTTAGGGAATAATGATGAGGAGAGAATTCTTTACCTGTTCAGTACAAACTCAGCCATCACAGACCCAGCCACGTGGCATGGGACGAGCGGCCAGGCCAGCAGTGCGCGCTCAGACAGCCGAGGAGGTGCCCACAGCGCTTCATGTGCATGGACGCAAGTTCAGCTCTTCTGGAACTTTTTTAAAAATCAATCCTGACAATTTTTATATCAATTCCAATTTTTCATACTTTTTTTTTTTTTTTTTTTGCGGTACTGGGGATTGAACTCAGAGTCATTCTACCGCTGAGCTCTACCCCCAGCCCTATTTTTTATTCTTTATTTTGAGACCAGGTCTCACTAAGTTGCTGAGTGCCTCACTAGGTAGCTGAGGCTGGTCTTTAACCCGGATCCTCCGGTCTCAGCCTCCCAAACGCTGGGATTACAAGCGTGCGCCACCACGCCCGGCTCCAATCCAATTTTTTATACTCTTATTGGTGCATTGTAGTTGCACATCATAATGTAGTTCAGAGTGAATACTTTCCAGAATTAAAATATATATATATATATATATCAATATATATATAAATATATACATATATGTTTCAATCTGAGGTTAGTTGAACCTGCAGATTCGGAGGGTTCAGATGCAGCCAGCAGGCCGTGGAGGAATTTTAGCACCATCTGAGTGTCCAGCATGATGTTACACACACACACACACACACACGCTTAATTCAACCCCCAACACCCTAGAGAGAGAAGGTGCCGTCACGGTCCCCAGACGTGCCAGTGGTGGCATCAGCAGGGCAGGAGTCTGCTCGAGGTCCCGGGACTAGCGAAGGCGGGATTAGGACTGAGCCCGGGTCAGCCTGGCCCCGATCCCCCTTCAGCCTTCCCTGGTCCCCACGGGGGCATTTGGGCGTGGAGCCCCTAACTCGGGGGACGGTAAACACGCCCTGATTTATCGCCAGGACTGCCGGGCACGGGGAGCCCTTGGCGTGTCCAGGGCGGCCCTCCCGTTACCATAGCGTGGCCTGGTCGGTCGCTGGCCAAGGACCCGGCCTGGCCGAGGTGGACGCTGGCTGGGTCGCTCCCGCGGGACGCTCCAGACCCGCTACGCAGTCTGCAGGGCCCTGGGGAGCCGGGAACCCGCGGAGGTCGGCTGGGACGCGGCCCTGCAGACTCCAGGTTTCCTGGTGAGTTTTTCCCATCAGGTGCTCAAAGGAGGGACCACCCTGGGCTCGCCCCGCTGCGCCAGGCCTCGACCTCGCAGTCCCCAGCCTCCCTGCGCCTCCTCCATCTTCTCGAGGATTCTCAGAGACTCAGCGTCTGAGCTTTACGTCACCTTCCCAGGCAGGAAGGGGTTAACCCATCTGGTCACACACCGAGGCCCCCGCTGTGTCCAGAGCCAGGATTTTCTGGCGTTTCTCCAACAGCCAAACGCAGGCAGTCCACGTGTTTATTCCCATGGCACAAAAGAAACAGAGAAGGTAAGCGACTTGGTGGAGGTCACACAGCCAGGGGGTGGCGATCCTGTTCTCTCTGCCACCAGGGGCTGTTGGACTTACTTTCCTTGGGAAGAAAAATAATCTTTTCCAGCAGCCCAATTAGCCAGTGTGGTAGAGGCGCAGGAGGTGCCCTGGGGGGAAGACGGGGACCTCAGCCTTTCTCCTAACTTGGGTCCTCCGAGACCTCAGAGCGACAGGGGCCTGGGGAGGGTGGCGGTGGGGACGGGACCCCGCCGGGCTGAGCGAGCAGACCATCCCTCAGAGGCACTGGCCCAGACGCCCCCTCCCGCCCGCCGCTGGCTGTGTGCAGGCGCGGCGGCCCCCTGCCGCGAAATGATCATTTTCTGCTTCCTGCCTGTGGCTGGTCTCCTGTTTCCATCAAGTTCCGAAGAAAAAGAATGGGAAAATATCACGGCTCTCCATCCCCCCTGCGTGCTGCAAAAATTGCCTTTTTATGAAAGTCCCGGTGGTTTCTGAAGTATTTCATGGGCTCTTGGGGGGGCAGGGAGACCCTCACCAGGCCACCTGCGGGCTCCTTCTGGAAACTTCTGTGTCTTTGGGAGCGGGCAGGGCAGGCAGGAGCAGGGGGATGGCCGGTGAGCTTGGAGAAGGTCAGACTGCACCTGGGGCTTTGGTTCTCCCGAGTGGGCCAGAAGCTGCCCCCAGGACCCCAAAACAGCCGGGGCACTCAAAGGACCCCCCGCTTTTCCAGCAAAGGGACCTGGGTTCACCCCCTCCCAGGCTGGGTGACCTCGGGCAGCTGCCGGGACCTCTCTGAGCAGTTCCTCACCCGTGAAATGCTCTGCGATCCCTCCCCTGTGGAGGTGTTACGAGGATTAAATGGGAGGCCGTTTATAAAGTCCCCGCGGGGAGCCGGGACACAGCACGCTCCCAAACAGGACGATTTGCCACCAGCCCACCCAGCGTCCCTCGAAGTCAGCTTAGGACAAAAAAACTAAACTTCATACGATTAAAATATCTTTTTTACCCACTCTCAAAGGGAGAAATGCTGAAGGTATAAATCGTTTGCAAGGAGGCTTGGACTAATTCCGGCGTAATTGCACAGGGAGGCATTAAAGGTAAGGCACCTGCTATGGGCGCACGCGCGGCGGGCTCCGGCTCCGGTGGGCTTGGGGCGGGCTCCCGGGCGGGCGGCGTCGGCGAGCCCGTGTAGGAAGAGGCCGGCCTGGGTGTGTGGCCTGCACCGCACCATGCAGAGCTCATGGAAGGATCTGTGCTTTTTTTTTTTTTAATTAAGTTTTTCTTTTTCTTCTTTTTTTTTTCAAAATTGAGTTCTTCATAATGCACAACTAGTTGTCACCTTCAAGAACAAAGTGTACGTACTGCGTACACACGTACGTCTACACACATGAATGCACACACGTATGTTATTCCATATTTTGTATGATCATTTTTATTTCATATGCCGTAGTCTTTGGGGATCTATGAAGACGAGGCCCAGGAGCCCCGGAGAGCTAAGTCCGAGGACGCTCCGGCCCCTTACACAACACGGCGTCCGTCTTGTACGTCACCTGTGCACATCGTCTTGTTAGTGTTAAATCGTCTCCAGATGCCTTAAAACACCTAATAAAATGCAAGTGCCAGGTAAAGAGTTGTTAGATCGTATTGTGCAGGGAATAACGACAAAAAAAGGCTGCACCTGTTCAGCACATATTTATTTTATTTATTTATGTATTTATTTATTTTGCAGTACTGGGGATTGAACCCAGGGGCATTCTACCTCTGAACTACACCTCTAGTCCTATTTTTATTCTTTATTTTTGAAACAGGGTCTCACTAAATTGCAAAAGGACCTCACTAAGTAGCTGAGGCTGGCTGTGAACCCGGATCCAAGTACTGGGATAACAAATATGCACCACCACTCCCAGCTGTTTCTTTTGTGTGTGTGTGTATGTGTGTGTGTGGTACCAGGGATTGAACTCAGGGGCATTCTACCTCTGAGCTATACTCCCAGCCCTATTTTTTCTTCTTTATTTTGAAACAGGGTCTCACTAAATTGTGGAGTGCCTCACTAGGTAGCTGAGGCTGGCCGCGAACCCGGATCCTCTGGTCTCAGCCTCCCAAATGCTGGGATTACAAGCGTGCGCCACCATGCCTGGCTCACTCCCAGCTATTGATTTATTTTTTGATACTAGGGATTGAACCCAGGAGCATTCTGCTTCTAAGCTACAACCCCAGCCCTCTCTATTTTCTATTTTTTATTTTGAAACAGGGTCTTACTAAGTTACTGAGGGTCTCACTAAGTTGCTAAGGCTGGCTGGCCTTGAACCTGTAATCCTCCTGTCTCAGCCTCCCAAGTACTGGGGTTACTGGCATGTGTCACTGTGCCCAGCCACAGAAAGAGTTTAAAAAATATATATTTTCAATCCAAGGTTGGTTGCATCTGCAGATGCAGACTCATGACATAGAGGGTTGACTGCATATTCATAAATGTATTTTAAATCCTTAAGTGCAGAAGTAGCATTTTTCCTCATAGGTGTAAGCCGGCATCTTTTTTCTCTATTTCTTAACCGTTGCACATCAGGGTCTCTCCCCTAGATCATGCAACTAGGACATGGGGAGGAGGGCATTGGTGGCGAAGCAGCGAGAAGAAACAAATTAGCAAAATGCTGCAAGAAACCAATGGAGGCCGCAGAAGGACGATTCCTGCAGAACCGCAGATGAGGCCACTACAAAACACCACTGTGAGATTTGCTCCTCTGAGCCCATGTGCAGGAATTCATTCTTTGGTCTCTAAATTACGTCTCATTTGAAATCTTTCAGCATTCAGAGTAAAGTCAACATTAAGGAAGTCTTCTGAGAAGGGTTTTTCCAACTTATTTTTATACTCATCGATTTTATTTTGGCTCAGGCTTCTGGAAAGTTCCAACAAAATTTTACTTCCAATGCCGCTGCCTCCTCCTCTTCCTCCTCCTCCTCCTCTTCCTCCTCCTCCTCCTCCTCCTCTTCCTCCTCCTTCTCCTCCTCTTCCTCCTTCTCCATTTTCTTTGAATCATTCTCCTTTTGGATTCACATTGTGTTAGTCTTGTGTGACTCTTTCTGTTTCCCCAAAGGTGTATCTGAAATCACTTTTTCCCAAAAAGTAATGGAGTACAAATGTTTTTAAACACAGAAAGCAATGAATCAGATTTCTCTTTGTTCTTTACAGTTCAGTTGGTATGCACCCTGCCTCAGACAACACACTGAAAACTTTATGCAACGGGGGCTCTGTGTCAAAGTGTCAAACTAAATGGGGAGGGGGGGTGTGAGGTGCCCTGGAAATGATTTAAAGCATTAGGCAAAATCCAAACAGCACTAACTTTCCATGAAGCTGTGAATCCACTGTGTGAACTTCACAATACTGTAGTGAAATACCAGAGGCAATTCATTTATAAAGAGAAAAGGTTTGTTCAGCTTGTGGTTCTAAGAGGTTCTGGTTGAAGATTGGGTGGCCCCTTGCTCTGGGTCTCTGGTGACTCAGCCGGCACTGGGTTGGTGGGACAAATTGTAAGCATTGTGATCTAGAAAGCAGATGCGGACAGAGAGAGCAGGTCCCACCACCGTTTTTGAGGGTTCAGTGATGTAAGAAGGGTACTCAGAACCCTGCACTAGGTCCTACCTCCTCCCAGAAGAGCCCTGCAGGGATCAAGCCTTTGCCAAACGAGCTTCTGGGAGACCCTTATCAGAACCTCAAAAGGAGAGGGAGAGGGTGACCGCAGGGAGGACAGGTCAAAGAGACAGAGGCAGAGCTGAAGGAAGAGGTATTTTTAGGCTGAGGAGTGACACAGCCTCCCACAGATAAACAAACGAATAAGCAAATAACTAACCAACTGATGACTGGCATCTTTCCACCTGGACACCTCGTGGTGAAGACAGAACACCAAAGACAGAGAGAACGTCACACAAGCTCCCAGACAGAAGAGTCCCAAAGGAACAGGAATCGGACTGACGGATAGCAGGTTTCTTTTCAGCACCATGGGGTGCTGGGAAGCCATAAATAGTATTTCCAAGGTGCTGAGGGGAAATGACTGGCAGATTACAACTTGGCAATCCACACTCCCCCACACACAACTAAATGATTATAAAAAAGTGGAGACAAAACAAATACCCTCTAAAACTAATTAGAGAGAGTGTGCTCCGCAGAGGTATGAAAGAATTAGCAAGGAATTTGAGTGGAAACTGGAAGGTAGAGGGAAGAAATGGAATAAAAGAAGCAAAGGGATCGGAAAACACACTTAAAAAATCCAAGCTAGCATGGAGGAGAAATGACAATGTCTTACTATTTTAAAAATGAAATTCAAATAGTAGTTTTGAAGAGAACAAGGACTCTATCTAGAGAATGAAAAGACAAGCCACAGACTGGGAGAAAAATATTAGCAAAAAGACATGTCTGATAGAGTACTGTCATCCAAAAGTATACAAATAATTCTCACAATAAGAAAATAAATAACCAGATTAAAATGTGGGTCCAAGACCTCTCCAGATACTTCACCACAGCAGGAATAGAGATGGTAACCAAAACCGTGTTTAGTAGCAAATAGACTTAAAATGCATTTTTCCCCCCAAAGAAGTCAGACCAGAAGGTAATGAGTCAAACATCTGATTTGAGAAGCTAGGAAAAAGAACAGGGGGACCGACCTTTGATACTCTCTACTGCTCTGAGAGTAAAAATCAAACTCCTTTCTTGGTTTTCAAGCTTTGCATGGTCTGATCTTTGCTTACTTCTTCTACCTCTCCTCCATCTCCTCCCACCCCACCCCACCCCCAGCAGATGCATTTACAAACACGTACGTGGACATGCAATGCACACGTACACACACTTCAAACACAGCCCCCTCTGACTTCTCACACACCCGAAGTGCTGCCCTGTCCCAGGGCATTTGCAATGCTGTTGCATCTTCCTGGAATGCTATTTTCCCCTCTCACATACCACACATGCGCCTCTTTCCAAGTGGCTGAGCCCTCACCCCATGTAAGACCTCAGGGAAGGCTCCTGGAGCCCCATTTTGCAGTTTTCTCATTGTTTGCAGGTTAACACTTGACCCTGGCAATGAGTTTCTTTGCTTAGTGTTTTCTTTTTCTCTCCATGTATTAATGCTCAGAGTTGATGCAATGAGTCATGTAGTCTGATCAGTGGATAAATCCAGTCTAGCAGATTTTCTGGGTGGTAACTTAGGCCGGGGGGGGAGGCTGAGGCTGGAGAAGGTGGCTGCCTGGGATGTGGCCTTAGGAACGGCGCTTGTGTCTTTGATCCCCATGCTTGCTTGCTGGCTTTCTTTGCTTCTGGCCTCTATGGTGTAAGAGCAGAGGCCTTGCTCTCTCCCTCTCTCTGTTTTCTGCTGTTATGCTCTGAGCTCCACAGACCTGGCCTGAGATGGACTGAACTGTGAGCAAGTTGTGTGGTCGGTTGTCTTGGATTATATGAGTGAGAATGTTAACAGTGACACCCCAGTAGACCCTCAGCTCCACCAGGACAGGGCTCATGGCTATATTCCCACGGCCTGAAACAGGACTGGGCCATAAGTCATTAACAGAGTGACTGACTGTCCTGGTTTTAGCATCAAAAGTCCTATGTTCCAGGAACCTTCAGTCCCAGGCAAGTTGGAATGATCAATTGTGCAGCTGAGTGGTTAGAAGACATGTATTTTGAAACAAAAACACCTCCATTAAATTTTACTGATCTAGTCAAAGAAAATAACCTCTATCACTTAAATAAAACATATGTGTTACTAATCCCTTCTGCCTAGCTGATTTGTTCACACACCCAGCTGGATTCGGGCCTGAGAGCAGGGAGCCCACACTGTAGTCCAGGTGCCTGGTTCTCTGGTGGCGTTGCCCTGGCCTGGCCAGGAGCTGAGAAGCTCCAAATGCCTAAGCTCTAAATGCTGAGCCTGGGATTAAGCTGCCTTTGTATAACTTTCTCGTTTTGTAAAACCCGTGTCAGCCAAGAAATCACAACATGGGAAGGACAAAAGGCCAAGCAAATTGCTTTATTAACTGAGCTAAAAGGCCCAGTAGGTGATAGAGCTGCTACCTATCAGGTAATTAGCACCCTGGAAGCCTCCTTTGTACCAGGCCTCAGACAGGAGAAGCCCTCCTTTGTCACAGGTAAGCAGCTCATTTTCCAATCAGCGGCTCTAATTGCCTGATCGCAGCTCACACACCTGCTAGGGGCAGCCATGTGGGACCCACCGGGGCCGGGGAGTGTAGACACAGAGCCCGCTGGGACCTGGTTACCTGTGTCAGTGGAAATCAAGTGAGCATTCTGGGCCTGGGGTGCGGCCAGGTGCCACCTCTTGTTCTCAGCTCCCCTGCCTCCCCAGGTCCTTCCTGAACACCCAGACCTGCACTTTCCCTGGGCATCTTGTTAAATTGCAGGTTCAGACACAGTAGGTCTGAGTGGGGCTGCCAGTTCTGCATTTATTTCCAGGAAGCGCCCAGGTGGCAGGGATACTGCTGGTCTGGGGAGCAAGGCAGAGAGGAGAGGCTTAAGATGCACACTTTGAGCTGGATGTGGTGGCACACACCTGTAACACTGGTACTTGGGAAGCTGCAGGCTTGAGGCCAGCCTCAGCAACTTAGCGAGGCCCTCAGCAACTTAGTGAGACCCTGTTTCAAAAACATAAAAATAAAATACGGCTGAGGGTGTAGATCAGAGGTAGAACACCCCCAGATTTCACCCCCAGTACAAGAAAAAAGGAAAAAGTTGAGTGTTTCAGTCAACATTCTTAGTGTTGCAATCCAAAACAAATGACCACACAACTTAGAGGAAGGAAGATATATTTGCTCACAGTTCTGGAGATTTCAGGGGGTCAGCCCATGTTAGGCCAGGTCTGCGGAGGTCAGGGCATGGAGGAGGGAAGCAGAGAGAGGGAGAGAGCCAGGCTCTGCCCTCACACCACAGAGCTGGAAGCAAAAAAGAGAAAGAGCAGGGGAGGAGGGCCTTGTACAATCCCCAAGCCACTTCCCCAGGGACTCCTCCTCAGCAACCAAGCCCTGCCTCCAGCAGGAAGACATTCTAAACCCTAACTAGTGCATGGGGACTTTGGCTACCTCTGAAGTCACCAGGACTCAGAAGCTCCCTCTTCCTTGGTCTCTGGGCAGCTCTGTCCACCACGGGGCTCGGCAGCAGGTAAGCAATGTCACTGGTCACCAGACGGAACTGGACTCTGGTCCCCGAGTGGCTGCAGAGCCACGCGGCTCATCACCATTTACAGCTCTGCTTGGCTCCCCAGCCGCGAGAGCACAAGACATGGGACCCACGCCACCTGTGTGCCAGCTCAGGGGCACAGAGCTCCCGTGGTCCTCTCTTTTCCCTTCCTCCTTCTTGTATCAAAGTCCTTCTCACATGCAATAGAAGGCACAAATTGCTGGAAGAATTTTACATACATATATACACAGCTTCTAACTCCTCTCGGGTGGCCAGCCCGAAACACCAGTGACCACATGGCTTTAACAACAGAATCGTATTTGCGGTCCTGGGAGCCAGAAGCCGTAGATCCAGGTGCCGTCGGCTGCTTTCGGCCCTGTGGGTGACCACCTCCTTTCTTTCCTTGGTGTGTGCATGCAGAAGAGAGGGGGGAAGGACAGGGAGCGTGTCTGAGAGCCCGGGCACAAGAGCTTCTGCTGTCTAATCACATGAGGGTGCTAATCCGGCCAGGCACAGTGGTGCACACCTGCAATCCCAGTACCTGGGAGCCTGAGCCAGGAGGATCACAGGTTCAAAGCCAGCCTCAGGAACTTAGCAAGACCTTCAGCAACGTAGTGAGACTCCCGTTTCCAAATAAAAAATAAATTAATTAATAAATAAAGAGGACTGAGAGTATAGCTCAGAGGTTAAAATGCGTCTGTGCTGAATTCCCAGTAATAATAATTATTATTCCTGGGTTCTGCCTTGAAACTCTTTCACGACACATATCCGCCCGACACTGTTACTGTGTTCAGGAGTGATCCTGGACTTCCGCTTACAGGACCCTGAAGCTGAAGACACCCGGGAGGCCATGCTTGGAGGACTGATTTGCAGCCGTCCCCGTTAGCCTCTGGGCTGTAGCAGACATCTAAATCTGCAGAGAGGAATGAGGCTGGCCAGAGAGATGGCACGGAGAGAAAGCAACGTGCGGGGCCGAATCCCACGACCCTTGGGTGAGAGAGCCGGTCAGAGGCACGGGCCGGGGCTGGGACGCGACCCTCACACACGGGCCTGCCGGGAGCCAGTTCCATGACTTGTCCGGCTGGCCAGGTGGGGTGTGAGCAGGTGTGGGGACCACGACAGATGTGCGCTGTGGGGTGTGCTGCAGCTGGGGAAGGCCGTGTGCAGGAAGACCCCTGGGGCCTGCACTGAGGGCCCGCAAGCCTGGGCCTGGGGCGGGGGAGGTCATATCTGGGGAGTCAGGTCATCGGGGAGGCTGGACAGGACCTGCAGGGCCCAGGGGCCCAGGTGGGTCCAATGCATCCTGGGTCTTCGGTTTGGGTTGGTGACATTCTGCTGTGTGGGGGATGGGCAGAGCCCGGGGTCCCAGCGTGTGCCGGGACGCGCCGAGGTGGAGGGGTTCAGCATCTGTTTGTGCAGCAGTGCGATTATGGGCTGTCCTGCCCCCCCACCCCAAAGGGCTCTGTTAAAGTCCTAACCCCGATACCTGAGAATGTGACTGTGTTCAGACCCAGGGCCTCTAAGGACGAGACGAAGTTAAAAGGAAGCCTTGGAGCCGGGCGTGGTGGCGCATGCTTGTAATCCCAATACTGGGGAGGCGGAGACTGGAGGATCCAGGTTCTCGGCCAGCCTCAGCTACTTAGTGAGGCTCTGTTTCAAAATAAAGACTAAGCTGGGCACGATGGCGCACACTTGTAATCCCAGCATTTTGGAGGCTGAGACTGGAGGATCTGGGTTCTCGGCCAACCTCAGCTACCTAGTGAGGCTCTCCGCAACGTAGTGAGACCCTGTTTCAAAAAAAAGAATAAAAAATAGGGCTGGGGGTATAGCTCGGAGGTAGAATGCCTCTGAGTTCAATCCCCAGTACTGCAAAAAAAAAAAAAAAAAAAAAAAAAGAAGCCTTGAGTGAGAGCCTGATTCAGTCCTGCTAAGAGGAAACTTGGACGCAGAGACACCAGGGCCCAGGGAGGCAGGCACAGAGGACAGCGAGGCCTCCGTCAACAAACGAAGGGGCCCAGGAGGCGGGGGCCACACGCACAGAGGAATTCTACTCAGCCATGAAGAAGAACACGGTCGTGCCATTTGCAGAAAGATGTCTGGAAGTAGACAGCAGGAGGCCAAGCGGCGCAGCCAGGCTCAGAAAGCCGAGGGGCGTGTGCGTTCTCTCCTGTGTGCGTTCTCTCCTGTGTGGAGTCATCGAGAGAGAAAACAGGGAACGCCAGGGACGGCAGATACACGCGGAGGACGAGACCAGGAGAAGAGCAGAAGGGCCTGGGGGAGGGGGGAGGGGAAGGAGGACCGAGGAAGGAAGCCGATCGAGACGCGGCTCTTCCATCTGCGGAGGCACGCACGTGTGCATCGAGGGAGGAAGGGCGGGGTGTGCGTGTGCGTGTGCGTGTGCGCGTGCACGTGTGTGTGCGTGTACAAGGGCGGCACTCTGAACCTCACTGTGATGTGGGATTGCCATGCTCCAGTAAAGGTGGGGAAAAAAACCCAAAACACAATATAATAAAATGTGTGAACGAAAAATGAATGTGCGAGGACACGGGGAAGGCGGCTGCGGCTGGTGAGCCAGAAACACCCAGAGAAGCCCCCCAGGCCGCACGTGCTGCGGGAACGCTGGAGAGGCTTGGCGGCTGTTGAGGCCGCCCGGCTGTGGGGCGCGGCCCCAGCTGCCCAGGCGTCCCCCAAACCCCGCACGTGCACCCAGGGCCTCCGGCGGGGTGACTGACAGCAGGACAGGAAGACGAGCCCGGGGTCAGGGGGCCTCGCCACATCTCCTCGGTCACCCAGAGCCCAGCCTGGAACTCAGGCCTCAGCTCTGTGCTCCAGAACCTTCCGCAGGGCTGCCCTGCCAGGGAGTCAGGAAGGGGCGGGCTGCAGCTAGAGGCCTGACTCGGAGGCCGGAACTCACGGCCTCCCTTCGCCCTCAGCGCTCAGGAAGGTCAAATCCTACGTCTCCTCCACCAAGAGACCCTGCGATGGCGTCTCATGAATATTTACCATGCTGCTCAGATATGTAGCCAGGAGAACAAATAATAGAGGAGAGAGAGAGAGAGGGAGAGAGAGAGAGAGAGAGACAGAGAGAGACAGAGAGAGACAGAGAGAGAGAGACAGAGAGAGAAGGGAGGAGGGAGGAGGGAGGAGGAAGGAGAGAGGAGATTGCGTCCTCGCAGGCAGGCAGCCGGGCTGCAGGAGTCTGTTTGCAGAGGCTGGGCTCTGGGCTTGGGCTTCTGCAGGGCTGGGGGAAGCGCTTCCCGTTTAATGAGATTGACTCTTGCGTTGAACGTGCCAGGGCTGGCACCGCGGCTCCAACCTCCCCGCTGCGTGTTTATTCCCAAGGCTCTGACATTACACCACGGAGCACAGAAGCTGGGAGCCTTCAATTAGGTTTTCTGTTATTAATCAGTCAATTAAGCCGCAATCTCTGGGATATCCATTTTCACTCTTAAAGAGGTGAGAGCCTGCCGGGCACCCCCGGGTCTGGTCGGGAGGTGCTGGTGTGGAGTTGAGGGAGCAGCCAGGGACCGAGGAAGCCGGGGAGAGGAGGGGGTGGGGTGGCAGCAGAGGGGAGGCCGAGGGCCAGCACTGGTGATGGGGTTCTGGAAGCTTCTGGGAGGGTGACGGAGGAGGTTTTCTTGCAGAGGAATGCCAACTGGAGACCAGCTTGGCTGACTTTGGAGCTGGGTCTGCCAGAAGAAGTAGCGCTGGGCTCGCCGAGCCTCGTTGGCCCATCTGCAAAATGGGAAAGTCGAATCCCTAGTCTTTTTTTTTTTTTTGGTACTGGGGATTGAACCCAGGGGCATTCTACCTCTGAGCTACACCCCTGGCCCTAATTTTTAGTCTTTATTTTGAAACAGGGTCTCAGTAAGTTGCAGAAGGCCTCACTAAGTAGCTGAGGCTGGCCGCGAACCCGGATCCTCCCGTCTCACCCTCCCAAATGCTGGGATTACAAGTGTGCGCCACCACGCCCGGCACTAATCCCTAGTCTTGATTCCTCTCACCTTCCGAAGAAGCAAGTGTAATAAGATGGTGAATGTGGAAAGCTGTGTTTGCAGTGCTGGGGATCGAAGCCAGGGCCAGGTACAGGCCAGCCAGTGCTCCAGGGCACTGCGCCCTGCCCCTGCCCCCACTACAGCGATCTTTTGTAAACTCTTCTACGCTAGAGGGGACTTCTGGAAGTAGGAGGGACCATGATAGGCAGAATAATGAAATTTGCAAATAAGTAAATTGAAGACAGTAATATCCCCTGTAAGTGTAAAATATTGATACATAGACTGAGTGGCTGAAAGCCACCATCCTTCGTTTATTAATTTTTTTTAAAATTTTTATTTATTTATTTATTTTTGGTGTTGGGACTTGCACCCACGGGCATTCTACCTCTGAGCTACACCTCCAGCCCTTTTTATTTTTTATTTTGAAACAGAGTCTTGCTAGGTTGCTGAGGGTCTCACTACGTTGTTGAGGACCGGCTTCCAGCCTGAGATCGTCCTGCCTCAGCCTCCTAAGCTCTACGATTACGGGTGTGCGCCACCACGCTTGGCTCATTTATTAATTTCTTAGCTTTCGTGAGTACTTCTGAGCTGGCTCGGAGAGATGTTTCTCTAGATTCACTATATCCCAACATGTAACCGGACTACAATAATTGGGCGGCATTGGAAAAGCAAAATAAAGATCAAATTCCCAAATTTTTCATTATGAACTTGGGCATTTTATTTATGCTCATACTAAGCTCCACCCAGAAGAAGGCCACCAACCTGTCAAAGGCAGTGGGTCACTAAAAGGAACAAATAACAGCTAATAACTAGGACATACATCAACCGCTAGGAAGGGTTTGCATTTGTGATGAGTGTAGAGTGATTGGTTATTACACATTTTTGGAATTAAGTGTTGGTGTAATTAGCACATAAATCGTTTGCGCATAAGCATTGCTGAAGCGTCTGGTGTGTCATTCCTTACACATAAATTGTGTTTGGGGGGTTTCTAAGGTGTTAGGTATGTCATCAACACACCAATCATTTCTATGCTAGTGGGGTTTTTTTGTTTGTTTTTTTAGTACTTGGGATTGAACCCAGAGGCATTCTACCTTCAAACTACACCCCCAGTCCTATTTTATTTCTTATTTGGAAACACGGTCTCACTAGGTTGATGAGAGCCTCA
Organism: Graphiurus murinus; assembly: GCA_004027655.1. Taxonomy (NCBI): domain Eukaryota; kingdom Metazoa; phylum Chordata; class Mammalia; order Rodentia; family Gliridae; genus Graphiurus; species Graphiurus murinus. The sequence goes on along the minus strand of PVLC010006198.1, from coordinate 7,529 downwards.
CTACTTGCTGAAGCCGTCCTCGAGCTGTGATCCTCCTGTCTCAGCCTCCCAAGTACAGGGATTGCTGTACCCAGCTATGCTAGTGTTTTGAAAGTGTGTAATTAGCACATGGATTATTTGCAAATATATATATATATACATACATATATATATATATATATATTGAATTATTTGCTGTGTAGTTAGCATGAAAATCATCCATACATAAAATTTTCTAAAGCAGTGGGCAATGAGCACATATTTAACTGGTAAATGATCGCCTCTAAAATGGCTTTGTAATGAGCACATACAACAATTACATATGTGTGTGCGCGTACGTTGCTTGATTTGTAATTCGTGCACAGGTCATTTTGTGAATGAACTCTCTGCTGTGATCTATAATTGCATCAACATTGCTTATCAATGGGTATTTCTAGAGCACTTGATTTATAATTATCACATGAGCAATTAGTAGATAGGTCCTTAATCACTGCTTGGAGAAAGTTCTTCCTCTCGTAGGAGATTCTCTTTGATCCTGTTTACATTTTCTTAGCCAGTCTGATTGCACTGGTAGGAAGAATTGATGGGTGGCTGAATTTCTGTGCTTTTCCTTTCAGTGAAAGTCGAGAATGCATAGCTCCAGTTTCAAAATGTTTCGTGGGGAGTTTCAGTGGGATTGTACCAGCTCAAAAGCCTCCTGCTTTCCCAGAGAGTGAGGTCAGATCTGAAAGCCTCATTCACTGAAATGCAGGTATCTCTTGTGTGTACAGGTGGGAAGCATCCTTTCTTGGACTTCATTCTAGGGATCTGTTGGAAACAAGAGAAGACAGCACTAGTTTATGAAGACATGTGAACTTTAGGTAAATATAGAGCCCAACTATTCTAAAAAAATAGCCATGAAGGAGACAGGGAAAGGGATTAAAATTGCAGAGCATTTAATGGTTGCCAGGTGTCACTCTCATTGTGCTATGAAAGAAATCTTAGTTAATTACAATAGCTATTATGAGAGGCAGACTTTGCACTTACTTTAGCGCTAATAAAAAATATAACACAAAGAAAAGTTCCAGAGTTTAAAAAAAATCTTAATAATGTGTCTGGAAAAACATCACCACATTATAGACAAAATAATGAAAAGACTATGACTAGATGACTTCTGTTTCTGAGTTCCCAAGGTAAATTCAAAGTTTTCTAAGGATTTAGATGAAAAAAATTAACCATGAGAAAGATTATTTTACCTTCAAAAGACTCACATTTCTCCTCTGCAATAATAAATGCTCTCAAAAAGGAATATCAAAAGAATATAAGCTGTGATCCAAGAATTTTATACCCAGCCAAACTGTTTTTTTTTTTTGTTTTTTTTTGCGGTACTGGGGATTGAACTCAGGGGCATTCTACCTCCGAGCTATACCCCCAGCCCTATTTTTTATTCTTTATTTTGAAACCGAGTCTCACTAAGTTGCGGAGTGCCTCACTAGGTAGCTGAGGCTGGCCGCGAACCCGGATCCTCTGGTCTCAGTCTCCCGAATGATGGGATTACAAGCATGCGCCACCATGCCCGGCCCCAGCCAAACTGTTTTTAATGTATGAAATCACCAGAAGACAATATTCCTACACATTTAAGGGTTTAAAAAAGCATATCCTCAGTTATTATTTTTGGAAAAATTTACTCAAGTCATACTCTAGTCAAACAAATGAATCAAAGTGCAGAACTTAAGAGCGGCAGTACTATTCAGCTTTCTGTTATCATACTAATTATCTGAGATGATAAACTTCAAAGAGAAAAGGTTTATTCTGGACCACAGCTTTGAAGGTTTCAGTTCATGACCAATTATTGCTATTTTTTTTTTTTTTTTTTTTTTGGTGGTGGTGGTACTGGGGATTGAACCCAGGGGCATTCTACCTCCAAGCTACACCCCCAGCCCTATTTTTTTTTTTTTTGCGGTACTAGGGATTGAACTCAGGGGCATTCTACCTCCGAGCTATACCCCCAGCCCTATTTTTTATTCTTTATTTTGAAACCGAGTCTCACTAAGTTGCGGAGTGCCTCACTAGGTAGCTGAGGCTGGCCGCGAACCCGGATCCTCCGGTCTCAGCCTCCCCAATGCTGGGATTACAAGCGTGCGCCACCACGCCCGGCTCCCAGCCCTATTTTTAATTATTTATTTTGAAACAGGGACTTACTAAGTGGCACAGGGCCCCACTAAGTAACTGAGGCTGACAGCGAACCTGGATCCTCCTGTCTCAGCCTCCCTAGTACTGGGATTACAAGTGTTCGGCTTTATTGCTATTGTTTTGGCACATGATGGCTGAGTGTGTAATGAAGCAAAGCTGTGTACCATAGACGAGAGAGAGAGAGAGAGAGAGAGAGAGAGAGAGAGAGAGAGAGAGGGAGAGAGAGAGAGAGAGAATATCCAGTATCAGTAATAAGAGGCAAATCACTATACAGATACTATAGGTATTAAGAGGCTAATAAGAAAAACTGTGAACAACTTTATGCCAAACAACTTATATGAAGTAGAAATAGTCCTTTAAAGACCAAAACTAGGAAACCATATTCAAGAAGAGAGAGGTAACCAAAATAGTCTCTTTGATAGATGAATTGAATCTGTAGTTAGAAACATTCCCATTCAGAAAGCCCCATGCCTGCATGGCTCCACTGCTGATTTTTTTTTTTTTTTTTTTTGCGGTACCGGGGATTGAACTCAGGGGCATTCTACCTCCGAGCTATACCCCCAGCCCTATTTTTTATTCTTTATTTTGAAACCGAGTCTCACTAAGTTGCGGAGTGCCTCACTAGGTAGCTGAGACTGGCCTCGAACCCGGATCCTCCGGTCTCAGCCTCCCGAATGCTGGGATTACAAGCGTGTGCCACCACGCCCGGCTTTCCACTGCTGAATTTTATCAGAGTTAGGGAATCAGTAACACCAATTCTACACAAACTCTTCTGTGAGCTCAGAAGTTCCTTGATACTCAAAGAATTGATTTAGGTAATAAAACTGCAGGTGAACAGAGATGCAAAACTTCTGAACAAAAATTTTAGCAAATTGAATCCAGAAATATATGGAAATGGTAATACATGATCACCACATAGGGCTTGTTCCAGGGATGTAAGCCTGGTTCAACATGTGAAAAATCAGTGTAATTAATAATATTAACAAACTAAAAATGAAACACCATATAATCATCTCAGTAGTCACAGAATAAAAATTCAACAAAGTTTGACATGAATTTTTATTAAAATAAAACAAAACAAACCCCTCAGCTAACTAAGAAAAGGAAGGAAGAAACCTTCTCAACCTGAAAAAGTTTGCCTATGAAAACCCTACAATTGACATCATGTTGAGTCGTGAAATAATTTAATATTGGGAACATGGCCAAAATATCAGCACTTTTATTCAGTATTGATCTGGAAGTTCTAGCCACTGCAATAAAGCAAGAAAAAGAGGGAAAGAAAAAGGTCATCATAGTTGGTAGCAAATAATGTGATCATTTTTGTAAAAAAATCCTATGGATTTACACTAGAGCTACTGGAACTAGTAAGTTAAGCAATGTTGAGGAACATGAGATCACTATATAAAATTAATTTTATTTCTATATACTAGTAATGAATAATTGTAAGTTGAAATAAAACCTCTGCTACTTACAATAACATAACAATACAAAATAAGGGTAAGTTTGAGAAAAGATGACCAAGACCTGTATATTGAAAATCACCAAACGTTGTTGAAAATAAAGACTGTCAAAATAAATGGTGTGGTGTAACATGTTCATTGACCGACAGACTTAAGATTGTCAAGATGCTGACTTTTTCTAAATTAATCTTTAGTTTCTACATAACTTCAATCACAATAAAAACAGAATTTGTGTGTGTGTGTGTGTGTGTGTGTGTGTGTGTGTGTGTGTGTGGCACTGGGGATGGAACTCAGGGGCATTCTACCTCTGAGCTACACCCCCAGCCCTATTTTTTATTCTTTATTTTGAAACAGGGTCTCACTAAGTTTGCGGAGGGCCTCACCAAGTTGCTGAGGCTGGCCTCAAACCTGAAATCTTCCTATCTCAGCCTCCCAAGTACTGGGATTACAGGCGTGCGCCACCAAGTCTGGCTCACAGGCTTTTTAAATATAGAAATCGATACAATGATTCTAAAATCCACAGGGAAGAGTAAAGAACCTGGAATACACAAACACTTTAAAAAATAAAAACTAATTTGCCAGAAGTCTCACGCTATATGATTTCAAAAGTTAAGATAGCATGGCATTATTTAAAAGATAAACAAATATACCAATGGAACAGGATAGAGATCAGAAATTTCACACACACACACACACACACACACACACACACACACACACACACATGCATCCACCATGCATGCACACGTGCGCATATAGACCTTGGTTGAAAAGTCAATTGATCATATATAAAAGCAATTGAATTTCAGCAAAGGTAGATATGAAATTTATTGGTGAAAAGATGGTGGTGTCAACAAATGGTACTAAAAAAATGGGATATCTACATGCAAATAATAATAATAATAATAATGATAATAACATGGTCTAAACATAATACCACTGGTAAAAAAAAATTAGGTCAAAATTTATTGAAGATGAAAATATAAAACCATTTAGGAAAAGATCATAAAAGAAAAAAATCTTTGATATGACACTAAAACCATAATCCGTAAGAGAAAATATTGATAACGTGGAGGTCATAAACATTACAACTTTTGCTCTTTGAAAGACACGTCAGAGAAAGAGACACAGACTGAGAGAAGCCTTCTGCACGTCACCTGTCTGCTACAAGAATGTGTCCAGAACATAAAAAGAGCTCCCAAACCTCAGCAACAAGAAAACAAACAACCTGGCTAAAAATGGCACATGCTTAAAATTGATGCTACAGTTATTTAAACAACAACAACAACTTAGTTTAGAAAATGGTTGAATAGAACTGGGCGTGGTGGTGCACACCTGTAATCCCACTACTTGGGAGACTGAGACAGGAGGATCTCAGGTTCATGGCCAGCCTCAGGAACTTAGTGATACCATGTCAAAATAAAAAAGAATAAAATAGGGCTGAGGTATAGCTTGGAGGTAGAATGCCCCGGGGTTCTATCCCCAGTAAAACACACACACACACACACACACACACACACACACACACACGCACACACGCACACAAATGGTTGACTAGACACTTGTGCACAGAAGATATATAGATGGCAAATAAGAAATGAAGATTCCGACACCACTAATCATTAAGAATAGGTAATTTAAAACCATAATGAGGTGCAATTGTACATCTATTTGAAAGTCCAAGTTTTAAATTTTTTTAATATTTTGGTCCTATGAATTGAACCCAGGGTGCTTTACCTCTGAGATACATCCCCAGCCCTTTTCATTTTTTTTTTTTATTATTTTTTTCTTTTTTTTTTTTTCGGTACTGGGGATTGAACTCAGGGGCATTCTACCTCCGAGCTATACCCCCAGGCCTATTTTTTATTCTTTATTTTGAAACAGGGTCTCACTAAGTTGCAGAGTGCCTCACTAGGTAGCTGAGGCTGGCCGCGAACCCGGATCCTCCAGTCTCAGCCTCCTGAATGCTGGGATTACAAGCGTGCGCCACCACGCCCAGCTTCATTTTTTATTTTGAAACAGGGTCTCACTAAGTTCTGGGGCCAACTTTGAACCTGCAGCCTTCCTGTCTAGCCTCCTAAGTACCGGGTTTACAGGTGTGCACCTGCGCTCAGCCCAACATGGTAAAGGGCTCGTTATACCAGGTGTTGCCAAAGACACAGAGAAACTGGAACTCTCACTGACTGCTGTTGGGAACATAATTTGTACGACCTTTGGGGAAACAGTTTGTAGTTTTAGAAATACTTAAGTGTATGGGTGCCATGTAATACAGGCATTTCACTCCTGGGAAAGCTTGCATCTGTGGAAAGACGGCACAAAACGCTCACAGCAGCTTTATCAGTGATAGTCGAAAGCTGGAGGAGAGCTGAGTCACGCCTGCAGTGGAGTACTACTCAACAGTGAAAAGGGGTGAGCCTATCGACACAGGCCAAAACTGGAACGACTCCGGAGGGCGTCCTGTGAGCAAGGAGCTGGGCACGGAGGGTCACACACTGTATGATGCCTCCGATGGAATTTTAGAAAAGACGAGGAAATCTATTGCCATGGTCAGTTGGTGGACGTGGGGGGCCGGAGGAGGGGAGGTCACAAAGAGGGACAAAGGGACGTCCACACATAATTGATGCACTCGTGACCTTGAAGGTAGGGATGGCTTTATGAGTGTATACGCATGCCAAAGACAATGACGTAAGAAAGGCTTTTAAACGTAAACATCCTTACAGACCCCAGCCAGCGTGCGGGACCACGTCCACTCCCGCTCCTTCTCCAGAGTGCAACAGCCAGGCCCCCGCGGGGAGCGGGGACGCCTTTGCAGCTCCCGGCGGTGGATGCACCAGTCTATCATGCGTGCTCTGGGTCGAGAGCAACGGACTTAACTTCCCAGAGTCTCAGCAAAGCGAGCACTGGAAGCCGGGCGTGGTGGCGCACGCTTGCAATCCCAGCATTTGGGAGGCGGAGACCGAAGGATCCGGGTTCGAGGCCAGCCTCAGCTACCTAGTGAGGCACTCCGCAACTTAGTGAGACTCGGTTTCAAAATAAAGAATTTAAAAAAAAATAGGGCTGGGGGTATAGCTTGGAGATAGAATGCCCCTGATTTCAATCCCCAGTACCGAAAAATAAATAAATAAATAAATAAATAAATAAATAAATAAATAAATAAATAAAATAAAGTGGGCACCGGGAGCCCAGATCTTACTGTCACCGTGACCCCGTGCGGGGGTCGCGCTCTCCCCGTCCGTCTCTGCTGCCCGAGGCCCATCAGAGGGAGGCTCCGGAGCTCACCTCCTGCCTCTATTCTAAAGTGATGTCACATGCAGTCTGGCCCCGCCGCTCCCAAGTTACCAGAGAATGCGCCCCTGTGGTCTGTGGCAGGCAAAGTGTCCCCTCCCCGGCAAAGCGACACTGCAGGTCGCCTTTGGCCTCTCTGAGCACACATGCTGAGACAGGAAGGTGACCAGCATGGCGGTCCCTCGCCACCTCTGTTCTTTGGGAAGAGACTCCTTCTCTCCCGGGGCCCAGCAGGTTCTGGGTCAGAGCCAGGGACCTGGGGGCCTGTGGGCGGGGGCGTGGGATTGGCTGTTTTGAAAATAAAATTGGAAACTAAGTGGAGGCTGCCGGTAGAGAGTGTTAACAGAGTCATCATCGTCGTGACAACGGTGCTAGGACCGGGAGCCCTGGAGTGGAGAAGCTGGAGGACCGCGTCGGCCTTCCTGGCACGCTGGCGTGCACGCGTTGAGCTCACCAGCAAACCGGGGGTGAGGGCGAGGGCGAGGGCGAGGGCGGATGAACGAATGGAAGATGCATGAGTAGATGGATGGAGATAGATGGGGGATGGATGGGTGGATGGATAGGTGGATAGATGAATGGATGGATGGGTGGATGGATGGATGGATGGATGGATGGATGGATGGATGGATGGGT
>PVLC010006197.1:46120-71177 GCA_004027655.1 Graphiurus murinus | reverse complement strand
TTTTTTTTTTTTTTTTTTTTTTTTTTTTTTTTTTTTTTTTTTTTTTTTTTTTTTTTTTTTTTTTTTTTTTTTTTTTTTTTTTTTTTGGTGGTTGAATTGAACCCAGAGGCATTCTACCTTCGAGCTACACCCCTGGCCCAATTTTTTATTCTTTATTTTTTGAAACAGGGTCTCACTAAGTTGTGGAGGACCTCACTAAGTAGCTGAGGCTGGCCCTGAACCTGTGATCCTCCAGTCTCAGCTTCTCAAGTACTGGGATTACAAGCGTGCGCCGCCATGCCCGGCTCATATATTACATTTCAGAAAAAAAATATATAACTTATTTGAAAGATTATTTACACCTTTCAAAACCACATATATATTCCTGTGTCTGAATTTACTTGATTTCTGAATTAAGAGAAAACTGCTTGATTCGTTAATACAATACATTCCTTAATGGTGAGGAATACTAACATTTATTTAAATATATTTTTACACCTAGGTCCACACAAAAATGTATCTTCTGTTAGCCACTAGATGGCAATCACATCCCGTGTATTACACCATTCAAAATTTAACTGAAGCTACTTTGTAGGGCTTATGCATAACTTAACGTAAATACTTTTATATTTTGCCTAACAAATTTATAGTTAGAAGGCCTTTCAACACACATGAAGAAAGTTGCAGTTTTAATTTATGCAGACTTCACATCAATTTTCTTTTAGTACCTCTTATTTATTAGTATCATCTCAACCAGTTTGATTCCAGTTTGCCCCAACAGCCACTTAAAAGGTGGTAGAGAGCCGGGCGTGGTGGCGCACGCTTGTAATCCCAGCATTTGGTAGGCTGAGACCGGAGGATCCGGGTTCGAGGCCAGCCTCAGCTACCTAGTGAGGCTCTCCGCAACTTAGTGAGACCCTGTTTCAAAATAAAGAATAAAAAATAGGTCTGGGGGTATAGCTTGGAGGTAGAATGCCCCTGAGTTCAATCCCCAGTACCGAAGGAAAAAAAAAAAAAAGGTGATAGAAATCCCCTGCATCCTTGAGTTTCCTTTTGCTTTTACCTTTGACTTAGACTTTGAGGCTTGCAGACGATACCCACAGGAATTATTAGGCTCACTGGTGGTGTTCAAGGCTTAGGAGACTGAACCAGACTTCCTAATGTTAGAAGGTGACAGGAGAAGAGATATTCCAGTTGGAAATAGCCTGATGGCATGAATCCATGTCAGAATGGCTCTAAATCTTGTCTGATATGTTATGTTCAGGAATATTAATGAATATTCCTAAAATTTTAGAGGGTACTAGACCTTTTGGCAAGATTTTTTAAAAAATTACTATTGCCGTTTTTCCCCTTTGCTTGCATTCATTCGTTTGTTTGTTTATTTATTTATTTACTTGTCGATATTGGGAATTGAACCCAGAGGCTTTCTACCCCTGAGCTACACCCCCAGCCTGATTTGATTTCTTATTTCGAAACAGGGTCTCTCACTAAGTTGTGGAGGACCTTACTAAGTTGCTGAGGCTGGCCGCAAACCTGTGATCCTCCTGTCTCAGCCTCTCAGGTGCTGGCATTATAAGCATGTGTCACCACACCCTGCTCTCTGTTTGCATTTAGAGTATTATAGGCATCAGAGAAATCTCAACTCTCCTCCAGATTCGTTTTCGCTTTCTTTCCAAGGTCTGATGGCCTGTCAAAAATGATTCCTTTTAGCTGGGCTAATCCCAGAACTCGGGAGGCTGAAACAGGAGGATCACGATTCTTGGTCAGCCTCAGCTACTTAGTGAGGCCCTCCACAACTTAAACCCTGTTTCAAAGCAAAGAATAAAAAGTAGGGCTGGGGGTATAGCTTGGAGGTAGAATGCCTTTCAGTTCAATCCCTAGTACTGCAAATAAATAAATAAATAAATAAATAAATAAATAAATAAATAAATAAAAGAAAAGATTCCTTTTTATTTTTGACTCTCATTGGATGATGACATACCCCCTGGCATTACATTTCCAATGGATAATAAACAGCATTTGGAGAATGAGTCAAATCTGGTAGACTCCGAGTTGTATTCCTGCCAGAGCAACCAGGACTTTGCTTTGGAACATGAGAAGTCTATCTCTAATGTCTGAACTTTACAACTACTGAACTCAAGGGTAGTTACCACCGATGAGAGAGCAATACATAAGCACAGAGGTATTTTTAATATTTTCTTTGGATTGCAAAATCCATGTACTTTATAAAATGTTGGGAGTACTCTAAAAGCTCAAAGAAGAGCTAATTCACTTATCATTTCCCTACTTAGGAAAAGTGACCTTATAAATGAACATAAAACGAAATTGAAGGTTTTTCTCTGTATATATAGTATTGAACTCAGGGCTGCAATCCACACATTCACGTTACCAATGAGTTGTATCTCTAACCTCAACTTTGAAAGCTTATGCTCAGGAAGTAAACTGAGTGTCTCTATATTCTCGTCATTTTCTCTAATGAATTTTTATCATTTAGAGTTCTATTCCTATTGTAAATGACTTTAAAAATAGTAACAAACAATTCAGTGTGTTTTGATCTTAAAGGAGATATCACTCAATATTTAAGAACAGACCATCTAAATGTATCAACATGACTCTCGCTGTTATGCACCCTTATAATGCACTGATTTAAAAAAATATATGTATATATATAAAAGAGCAAACCACCGTTGTCAATTGTGAACAGTCTATTTTCTTTGTGTTCTGTTTAGGATTAAATTTTTTTTTTAATTGGTGTCAACACTTAGGCAGCAAATGAACTCGGAAGCAGGAGTAGGTAGCTGTTTGACTGTGTCAATCGGTCTCAGGATAACAGAAGCTCTGACCGCCGTTCTTGCCATTCTGCAGTTTTCCGGGGAGCCCAAGCAAGCTAATTATCTTCTTTGTGTGCTTAATCCTCTCAGAGTGCAGCTTCCTCATTTCTGCATGCTACGCCATCCTGTGAGGATGAATGTTTCTCTTTATCCTCTCTATGTAGGTATGGGAAAGAAATAAAATTAGAATAAAGCTAAGTTCGGCATCAGGCAACAAAATATTGGTTGAATATGGAGAGAATTCAATGTCTGCTTCAGTCCATTAGTGCACTTCAGAGCCTAATTTCAATCTTGAAATAGGATTAGAAGTCAATATTCAGCATGAATATTGTTTGCGTTTTAATTATAATTCTTTTCTTCATCTATTCAAACAAACAAAGTTAAAAAAAAATAACACCATCTGTGCCATCAACTGCTACTTGATGTGAGCATAGCAGGAATTTAAAAATAATAAATGGAGCTATAGATGTCTTTTAAAAACATTTCAGTTAATTCATTCAAAGGACATTAGTAGAGTACTGATGTATATGACAAGCTATGGCTCTGTGTGTGTGTGTGTGTGTGTGTGTGTGTGTGTGTGTGTGTGTGTGTGTCTATGTTACTAGGGAATAAACCCAGGGGTACCTCTACCTCCGAGCTACATCCCCAACCCTATTTTATTTTCTATTTTGAAACAGGGCTCACTAAGTTGCTGAGGCTGGCCTCGAACCTGTAATCCTCCTATCTCACCCTCTTAAGTACTGGTATTACATGCATGCATCACCATGCTCAGCTAAGATATGGCCTTTGCTTAGAGTCTAGTGAAGGAGTCAGAGGAATATATAATGATGTATTGAAAATGTGTTAGTTGAGTACTACTCTGTTCTAGGAAGTGCTTTGGAGATTGGAGATAGAGCTGTGATCAAAACATACAAAAAATTCTGTTTTCCTGGAATTTATATCTTAGTTGGGGCAGATTGTGTTATAGTTAGATATGAAATGTTCCCTCAGGAGCTCACTTATTAATGTTTGGAGCCGATGTAACTGAGTTGTGAGGGTTGTAATCCCAGCTGTGGATAAACCCACTGTAATGGTAGGCGGGAGGAGGGGGCTCCCTGGGAGTGGAGCTTTGGGGATTATATTTAGTTTCCTCCCCCCCCCCCCCTTGCTTCCGGCCTCCATGACGCGAGGAGTGCAGCCCACGTGCTCTCCTCGCTCCACCTCCTGCCACCATGCCCTGAGATCCAGTGTCTCCCGCCTTACCAGGACAGAACCCGAAACGGTAAGAAAGCAAATCTTCTTTCCTCTAAGGTACATTGTCAGGTCTTTAGATTGTGCCTGTGAGAATGCTGACCCGAAATGAAAGGAATAACAAGAATATACAGACGTAGGGTGGTGAGAGGTGTGGAGGATGATAACAGCATAGGGAGTATGACTGGTACATTGACATTTTAGCAAAGTCTTGAAGGAAATAAAGTTGTAAAGCACGTGGAAATATAAATGAGGACTATTTCAGAGGCAGACAACAGCAAGAAGGCCACCAAAGCTTGTAAGTCCAGTGATCAGGGTAGAAATGGGCAGGAAATACAGTGAGTGCAGTCACAGACCATCCAGGTCACTGTGAGTGCCATAAGGACTTTGGCTGTCACTTAGAGGGACATGAGAAGCCACTGGAGAGTTCTGAATAAAAGAGTTATATGACGCCGGGCGTGGTGGCACACACTGGTAATCCCAGTACTTGGGAGGCTGAGACAGGAGGATCTGGGTTCATGGCCAGCCTCAGCTACTTGGTGAGGCCCTCCGCAACTTAGTGAGACCCTGTTTCAAAATAAAAAATAAAAAAATGGGGCTGGGGGTGTAGCTTGGAGGTAAAAACGCCCTGAATTCAATCCCTAGTAACACCAAAAAAGAAAAGAAAAAAAAGGTCTGAGGTTAACACAGGAACTTGGGAGGATGATTACTAATAATCTGGAGGAGAGTGGTGAAATTCAGTCCGAGTAGTATCAGGGGAGGTGGTGGGAGGTGATCAGGTTCTAGATAAATCTTAAGGGAAAGCTGACAAAATACATGATGGAGAGGGCACAGGTGTCACAAGAGTCACGAGTTTTAGTCCAAGTGAAAATACTTTTAATGAGAAACTGAGTTGACACTTTTATAATAAGATGTAGCCTATATAATTTAACTCAGGTTATCAGTTTTTGCGAAAGAGGATTTATTTACCATCTCAGCCCCAGTACAGGCCACACTCCATGTCATTGGTGGGGACTCCTATCATCTTCAAACTGAAAAGGAGGATGAGACTTTTGTTCTGTAACATTTATAAGGCTGTCTACATGAATGACCCTACTAGAATTTTCTGATTGGTTTCATTCACCCCTAAGACAGAGCCAAGAAAGAGCCAAGTAGAAAAAGACCATCTCCATAATGTAATTCAGATGTTTTTTTGTTTTGTTTTTGTTTGTTTTGTGTGTGTGATAGTGAGGATTGAACTCAGGAGCATTCGCGCCCCCAGCTACACTCCCAGGCCTATTTTAATTTTATTTTGAAACAGGGTCTCACTAGGTTGCTGAGAGTCTCACTACTTGCTGAGGCTGTCCTCGAACCTGCGATCCTCCTGTCTTAGACTCACAAGTACTGGAATTATAGGTGTGTGCCACCACTCCTGGCTTAATTCAGATGTTTGTCTGCAGTGCACTTGAAAGAGTCTTTGATTGTGTGTCCTCAGAGGTAACGCTTGCCTGAGGCGTCATGCTCTCCAGACCCTCCCATGAGAGCGGACCTCGTCTAGGCCTCCAGGGGGATAGAGGCCTCAGTCACAGCTCTAGGGCTGCTTCCGTCATCTTTAGCTGGGGATGGCAGGGACAAAGGCAGTGGGGACAGAGCTGCCACTCCTTCCCAGGTATTTCTGGAAGCCACTTTACTGAATGTTCAAGACTCCCCACCTCCTAGACTAGATTTTAACTGAGGGCCCTGGGGCACATTACTTCTCCTTCCAGGTCAGATCTGGGTCCTAGGAGGTGCCTTGTTTTTACTCAGCCATAAAGAAGAACAAAATCATGTTCTTTGCAGGGAAATGGATGCAACTGGAAAACATTATGCTAAGTGAGATTAGCCAGTCACAAAGAGTAAAGAAGCATATGTTCTCCCTAATATTCAGATGCTAGGGAGAAGATGGGGCATAAGAGGGTCTTCAGATGAAAAAGGAGAGACCCTCGAAAGCAAAGAAGTTGATTTAGCCGAGGGAGTTGGATGGGGGCGGGGGGGGGACACTAATGTATATCAAGGTTACTCACTAAACTGAACTTGAGAGGGACGGAGGGCGAGGGAGGGGGGGGGGAATTTGGGGAAAGGGTCAAATGAGAAATGTGGACACATATGTCGTTATCAATTTGTACCTAACAAAGATGTATGCTTACAATGCATGTATAATAATAATAATAAAAAAGAAACTCAGCTGGGCGTGGTGGCACATGCTTGTAATCTCAGTACTTGGGAGGCTGATTACATGTTCCTGGCCAGCCTCAGCTACTTAGGCCCTCTGCAACTTAGTGAGACTCTGTTTCAAAATAAAGAATAACAAACAGGGCTGGGGGGGGGGTAGCTCAGAGGTAGAATGCCCCTGGGTTCTATCCCCAGTACCACACACACACACACACACACACACACACACACATCTTGAATGTTTACATTGCTACCTCCTGTCCTGGGGCTAAAGATTCGGTGATGGACCGGGCTCCTGGATCAGGGCGCACCCATTCTGTCAGGAGAGACAGAGAAATGTGTCAATGAAGTAACTTCCCAAGATGATAAGGCAGGGAAAGAAACCCAACTGGAGAATGTGAGAGAAAGTTACCCTGTGGGAGGGGTGAGAGGCTTTTTGAGATCAAATTAGCAGAGAAGCGGTGTGAGGCCAGAAGATTGAGAAGAAGCCTGCTGTCTTAATAAGGATTCCTTCATTTATTTGTTATTTATTGTTAATCAATCAATCAATCAATTAATTATCTATTTATTTTTGTAGTACTGGGGCTTGACCTCAGAGACATTCTACCTCCAAGCTACACCCCTAACCTAATTTTATTTTATTTTTTTTTTTGAAACAGGGTCTCACTAGGTTGATGAGAGTCTCACTACTTGCTGAGGTTGTCCTCACTCAAACCTGAGATTCTCCTGTCTCAGTCTCCCAAGTACTGGGATTACAGGCGTGCCTCACCACGCCTGGCTTGATCATTCCGTTGAAGTCCAGTGTGAATAAACCTGGTGTTAAGTGTCAGGAAGAGGATGCTGAAAGAAAGACAGCAGAAGCGGAAGATGTGGTCCCCGCCACCTGGGACCCAATCTCCAATGGGGAACATATATATAACATATATACACACTAACCAAAAATTCACAGTAGAAGCCCTAGAAGAAAAGTGCAAAAGGCATCAATGTAGTACAGAAAGAGAAGGACAGTTTTCATAAGGTACCTGCTGGGGGCATTTGGGAGGTGTGCTTCACAAAGGAGGTGACAGCTGATTTTTTTTTTTTTTTGCAGTACTGGAGACTGAACCCAGGGGCATTCTACCTTAGAGCTACACGCTCAGTCCTATTTTTTATTCTATTTTGAAACAGGGTCTCACTGAGTTGCGGAGGGCCTCACTAAGTATCTGAGGCTGGCCGCAAACCCGGATCCTCCAGTCTCAGCCTCCCAAGTACTGAGATTACAAGCTTGCATGACCACGCCCGGCTTGTACAGATAGGATTGAAGGGAATTCTTTTCATTGAATTCTGCCAACCCTTCAAAGTAGAGGCTATTAATCACCTTGCACTTCACAAAAAACCAGATGAGCTAGGGTTTGAACCCAGTTCATGAAAGTATGGAACTTACTCTTAGGGAGATTCTATGTACCTACAGGAGATGACCAATTGGTTGTCTATGTTTTTCTCTGCTCAACTCATTCTTCTCATGTTGCATATCGACTAAAAACCCTCACCATATGGTATCAATTCTAAAATACATGAATATAACAAAAATATTTACCACTATGAGGGAAATCTGATAGCTCGTGGCCAGTCTCAGCAACTTAGTGAGGTCCTCTACAACTTAGTGAGACCCTGTTTCAAAATAAAGAATAAAATTGGGCTGGGGGTGGAGCTCGGAGGTAGAATGGTTTCCATCATCAGTAACACACACACACACACACACACACACACACACACACACACACACACAACCAAAAAACAAAACCAGCCATTTCTCTTGTTCTGGGATCTGTACTGGGGCAGGGCTGCGCAATGTGGCTCATCCCCGCTCCTGCAGTCTCAGCTGGGGTGGTTCAACGGGAAGCTGGAGGGTCAGGCTTCAGCTGGACTCAATCACACACCTTGGCATGGAGCTTTGACTGTCATGGAGCCCGGCTGTGACTACAGAAGGGGACTCAGTTCCCCTTCACCCAGGTCACTCCTTCTTGGGAGTCTAACTTGGATGAGACTTCTTGGGCTGCTTCACAACATTGTCATGCTCCAGGAGTGACATCCCAAGACAACACGTAGATGTGTGTGCCGCGTTCAGGACCTTCTCTTAGCTAAAGCCATCACGATGGTTGTCCAGGGTCAAGGGGGAGGAACGGAGGACTTCACCTCCCAGGTGGTGGTGAGGTTGTAGGACAGAATGTGGATGAAAGAGCCCATTTCAGTTGTCTTTTCACAAATCACAAATCTGCTACAGTGACCAAGCACCAAGTCGCTATCTGTAGGTTAATTCTGGATCATCCACATAATCCGAAAGACAAGCCATATGCCTCTCCTGTCAGCGCGACTTTCTGCCCATCTCTCCCCAAATGTTCAAGGATAGTACGAAAATTGCTTTCATTTTTTACCTTATAGTAACAAATGCACTTTATGTATATATACATAAACACATATATAAACACATATGCACATATATGTGCATGCATACGCATAAACATATCTGTATTCATAGTAGCATCCAGAGTAATGATTGTCAAATCTATACCTCTTCTGTTAGTCAGTTTGAATATGGGTTTATCCCAGTTTTTAGAATAAAGAAGTAAGGTAAGCAAGCAAAAATTCTCCAACATGACTTCAAAGAACACATATTATATAAGCATGATGTTCAAATAAATAATATTACACACTTTATGTTCTCTCTGCTGAGAGAAATCCAGTCTTTAGGAGTGAGCACCAGTCTCCTAGAGGATGAACTCTTCTCCTCTTTATTTATTTCTGTTTAAACTTAAGTTTTAAATCACTGGAAAGAGTAACAGTCAGCGCTTTAGGAAACTTAAACCTGCGACCCTCAAAATTAATACTCAATGTCTCATTTTCAAAAGTTGATGTAGTCTTCTCTTGAGCACAGCATGACTACCCAAAACCCAGCAGAATGCAACTTTAGGATCATCTATCACAGGCAGAAAATAACAAATAAATCCATGTGTGTGACATTCTTACATTGCTAGGCTCATAAAAATTTTGCTATTTTACAAAAGACAAAGGAAATAAAATGTTATTGTTATTTTCTTCCAAATACAAATTATTTTTAAATTCCATCTTGTTTGGCTAAGAAAGCTTTTGTTTATGTGTAAAATTCACACATTAGGTTTTTGATAAGAGTCCCAGCTGCCCAGGTTATGAATCTTTTGTTGGTTCTGTGGGTTTATAGATTCACAGTTCTTAGCTTGATGGTCTGGGGAAATAATTTTTATTTATTTTTTATTTTATCGTACTGGAGATCAAACACAGGACTTCATGCATTCACATCTGCTAGGCAAGTGCTCTACCACTGATGCTGCTGAGGCTGGCCACGAACCTGTGATCCTATTGTCTCAGCCTCCTGAGTACTGGGATTACAAGCATGTGCTGCCACACCCAGCTCGACTGTTTTGTTTTTTTTTTTAAGCCTCTATGTTATGGAGTGGTTTTTTTTTTTTTTTTTGCAGTACTGGGGATTGAATTCAGGGGCATTCTACCTCCAAGCTGCACCCCCAGCCCTATTTTTTATTCTTTATTTTGAAACAGGGTCTCACTAAGTTGCGGAGTACCTAACTAGGTAGCCGAGGCTGGCCACGAACCCGGATCCTCCGGTCTCAGCCTCCCAAATGCTGGGATTACCAGCGTGCGCCACTACACCCAGCTCTGGAGTGGTTTTTATTAAGCGATAACTGACACAATGTACTGAAAGTTATATGAGAACAAGACTTTGTAAAATCAATCTCCCCACCCCACCCCCACCTCCTCTGTCTCTGTCTCTGTCTCTCTCTCACTGGGGATTGAACCCAGGGCATCCTATCTCCAAGCCTCACCTCTAGCACTTTTTATTATTTTTTTTAAATTTTGAAACAGAGTCTCACTAGGTTACTGAAGGTTTCACTAAGTTGCTGAAGCTGGCCTCAGACCTGTGATCCTCCTGTCTCAACCTCCAAAATATTAGGATTACAGGCAGGCACCACCATGCTTGGCTAAGAGCTCTCATTTTTGGTGCCTGAAAGTAGTAGTGAGTAGGCGATAGAAGGGAGTTAGAATGGCACAGAGCAGAAGAGGGACCCAAGAATGGGTGCATACACGTAACACATGCAGATACCTGGCAATTGAAGTCATGGGAGTTATTATTTTCACCAAAGATGAACACAGTAGCATAAGAAATAGAGATTTGCAGGGAATTGAAATATGGTGAGAGATTGCCTAATGGCAGATCTTTGACGACATGGTAGACTTCTGGCTGAGTAGCTGCAGGAGTAAGAAAAATCTGGAAATGAAATGTGAAATGTTTCAAAGAGATAATTTGTATTATCCAAAGCTGTTCTGAATTAGTGAGAGAGGCATTACTTTAGAAAGTGAGTTTAAGCCTTTTGGTATCAAATGTGTTAATAGTTCTGTAGCTAGTGAGCCATCAAGTTTGAGCAGTACCTGACCAATATTTTGGTCTTTTTTTCATAGCAAAATTTTGTGTGATCCAAACTATCTACAAAATAAGCCATCTTTTTTATTTTAATTGTGCACATATAAATTTTTACAACCTTTCTAGCTAGCCCCAATCCTAACTCAACATTCACTTTGTGAAAAAAATTGGAAAGCATTCCTTTCTTTAAGCCTAGCATTTCCCCATGTGCCTGATTCTTTTCTCTAGATGTCAGAACTAATCTCGTTGTCCTTCAGTTGGCTCTGGACTGGGCTCTGGTCCTATGGTCTGTCGGGCCAAGGAAACTCCACATCATCGGCTTCCTCTCAAAAGACCAGCAAATGTTCCTGCCAACACTCTTTCTTAGACTCCCAAGTCAGAGGCATCTGATGGAGGCAGGGTCAAAAACATATTAGATTTCTTGACCACAGCCTAATGCAAAAGAGAAAGTAAACAATTCCCAAGAATGTGCAGAACATAAGTCCTTGGGGGAAAGTCTTTTTCATGCAATGTGTTTCTTTAAAGTTAAGTTCGAACCTCTGAAGACATACCCTTCCATACCTTTAGCAAACAAAGCAACACCTCTCACTGTACACTGGACTTTCGGAAACTCACTCCAAAAAAGCTTAAAACCACAATAGCTTGAATGAGTCAGACAACAGTCATCTTATTATATGGGCTAAGTCACTTTTTCCTGATTGATTTTAAGCTGTACCTTTGTAAAGAACATGAATTTTCTTTTGAAACAATAGGGGGGGGGGGTAGGAGAAGCCTTGAATCATTTGCTGCCTACAGTAAAAACAAATCAAAAAGCCTTCAGTCCTTGCTAGCTATAATGGGTGATCAGTCAGAGAATGGGTGTCACTGTTGTTTTCATATATGTATCTTATTTACGAAATACACATATTATCAGAATTTATTCTGATAAATTGATTAGTAATGTTGCTCAAAAGCTCAAAAGCTTTAGGAGCTAGCTGAGGAATAACATAAATGGGCCCACATTTTCCTGAGTAGCTGAAAGACAGCAAGATAATTTGTAACCTAGGGTTTTAAGTTGCCTCCCTTATCTGTGACTCCAATTCAGAGTTTCTTAACTTTGGGATATTTGTTGGAGGGTAAATATATCCACCCACTAAAATTTCTCACAATTATTCCAACTTTTCCATTTAAAATATCAACGTGGAATAATCTCACCTAAGGATATATCCTAATAAATGTAATTTTATAGCTAATGATTAACTTCAGTAATTTAAGTGCTTTAATGATT
Source organism: Graphiurus murinus (assembly GCA_004027655.1). Taxonomy (NCBI): domain Eukaryota; kingdom Metazoa; phylum Chordata; class Mammalia; order Rodentia; family Gliridae; genus Graphiurus; species Graphiurus murinus. The sequence goes on along the minus strand of PVLC010006197.1, from coordinate 59,227 downwards.
CAAAATTTATTTTGAACATCCATTTTAATTGTTCAAAATGGCATATAGACTATCAGTTGCCTCTTTTCAAATAACTATTGTGGGCTGGGAGTATAGCTCAGGAGTAGGGCACTCACCTAACATATGCAAGGCCCTGGCTTCCAGCCCCAGCACCACATACACACACAATAAAAACCCCCAAGTAACTATTGTCTTAATCAAGGCACTCTGAAAAGTGGATACCAAGGCAGCATTAAATAGGCAAGGATTTCATGGTTGGTGTGGAATGGTTTTGTTTAAAAAAAAAAAAATGGGGAAGTCAGGCATGGTGGTGCGCCCTTGTAATCCCAGTACTTGGGAGGCTGAGACCAGAGGATCTGGGTTTGCAGCCAGCCTCAGCTACTTAGTGAGGCACTCCGCAACTTAGTGAGACCCTGTTTCAAAATATAAGAATAAAAAATAGGAGTAGAGGTGTAGCTCAGTGGTAGAATGCCCCTGGGTTCAATCCCCAGTACCACAAAGAAAAAAAAAATGGGGGGTGAGGGAGAGAGAAAGAGAGAGAGAGAGAGACAGAGAGAGAGAGAGAGAGAGAGAGAGAGAGAGAGAGAGAGAGAGAGAGAGAGAGAAAGAGAAATGGATGGCTGGGAGACAGGTCAGATTATGATGCAAGTCTAACTCCAAATGAAAGACAGAGGAAGAGAAAATTGGAGGGGATAGAGGTTGGGTGGGAACCTTTTATCTGCAGAACACTCAACAGGCTATTGGTGAGTCCTGGAGCCAGAGTTGACTAAGAAAGGTCTTCTTGTATTAGGAACTAATCATTGGCAAGAAGTTGCCTATGGGATCCTCATCCTCAGCTCAAAAGCTAAGGTGAGATTAAAGCTCAATGCCTGGGGCTCTCAGCTAATTACCAGCCCTGTACTGGGCAGTTTGCCCTGCACATTCTCATGGCTGCACTACCACCACCAAATCAGCATCTCCAAATTTGGCCTTCTTCCTGGTTTCCTCTCCCAAACTGTGAACTGCGGGATTGGAGCGCTCAGTCTGAATATCTGTGGGGACCTCGCGCTCAGTGACTTGACTTGGTGCATGGAAATGGACACATTTCTCTGTCCTGGTGTGCACCCCCATTCTCTTAAACATAAGCACGGGCTACTTCTTCTCTCCTTTGCCTTTCAGATCCAGATATCAAATGAGTCCTGTTGTTTCGGTCTCTATCCCATTTTTCCTTGCGTCCTTCTGTAGCCTTCCAACGTCAGGGCTCCAGATGCAGTTCTCATGACCTGGATGGACATTGTCTGCCCTGCTGGCCTCCGTAGTTGTTCTTCACGCCAGCTCTCTCTCCTCTGATCCATTTTACATTCTGTTGCCTGGTTAATCTTTTTCTAAGGACAGCTTTGATTATATTATTTCTGCTTTTCTTTCTTTTTTTTTTAACTTCAGTGGATACCATTTTTTAAACTAATTAATTTTTATTTATTTACATATTCTTTAAAATGTGCTTTTATTGGTGCATTATAGTCTCACATCATAATGTAACTCATGTTGACAGTGACATACATGCACACAGCACTTGGTGCCTCTCCACCTCCCTATTTCCCCCTTTCCCAATACAGAGTACTGAGATTGATATTGGTATATTGACACATGTACACATAGTTGATGGTAGTGTTTTCATTAATGAACTTTACTCTTACTCCTTTCCTTCCCTTAGACTACCTCCCTGCCTCCACTGAGGTTTCTCCTCCATTATCTAGAGTCCCTTTGGTATCCCAGTTACTCCCTAGCTTACGCATATTATAGAAAACATATGACCCTTCACTTTCTGTGGCTGGCTAATCTCACTTAACATAATGTTCTCCAGGTCCTTCCATTTTCTTGCAAATGACATAATTGTGTTCTTTTCTATTGCTGAGTAGAATTCCACGGTGGTGTATTTCCATAGTTTTGTAATCCATTCATCTGTTGATGGATACCTGGATTGGTTCCATAATTTGGCTATTGTGAATTGTGCTGCTATGAAAATGGGTGTGCATATAGTACTATAGTTCTCTGGCTTCGACCTCTTTGGAAAAATACCAAGGAGTGATATAGCCAGATTATATGATGGATCCATTCCCAGTTTTCTAAGGAATCTTCACACTGATCTCCATAGTGGCTGAACTAGTTTGCAATTCCACCAATAAACTTCCATATCCACAGCCTGTCATTCAAAGACCTCTGGGACCTGGCTCCAATGTAGCTTTTCAATTGTACCTCCTAAAATTCCTTTCCCACCTGCAGATTGTCGTCTTTCTGAGTTATGGCAGGAACACACGTTGTGCTCTGGATCATTGTACCTTTATGACATTTCCTCACAGTCCTTTTTCTGTTTCTTCAGCCAGTGCCATTGGTGTGCTTCCAAACCACCCAGCCCAGCCCAGCTCTAACATTGTTTGGGGATCTTTCCCTAAACCTCCTAACTGAAAGCTCTCAATTAACTGACATTTGCTGCTATATAAAAATACAACTCCTGGTTTTCTTTCTTCTCTTCTCTTTTCTTTTCTTCTTCTTCTTCTTCTTCTTCTTCTTCTTCTTCTTCTTCTTCTTCTTCTTCTCTCTCTCTCTCTCTCTCTCTCTCTCTCTCTCTCTCTCTCTCTCTCTCTCTCTCTTTCTTTGTGTGAAGTTTGTATTATGGAAGTAGAGATGAGTGTACATTACCAAACATGTATTGAAATTAGTTTCAGGAAGAAAAATGTGTGGATTCATGTAAATACTGAATCCTTTCATGCAGCAGGGAGACATATATTTTGAATATGCAAAACTTTTAGCTTTTGACCCCCCAAAATGAAAATAACACATCTTAAAAGGAATGTTCTATTGTACCAAATTCTGATACATAGCAGGCAGCTAATCAGCAAATTAAGTGACAATTGGAGATCTTATAATATAGGATAGAAAATACTAATCTGCAATATAAAAAAGGTTTTGTTGAATTGTTGTACAGATAGCCAAAATACATATAGGAAAAATATTTCATTTAAAACTAGAACAAAGTAGGAGGCACAAGAACAAAAGTGAGAACATTTTTTTTGTGTGTGTGTGGTACTGGGGATTGTACCCAGAGGCATTTTACCTTTGAGCTACACCCCCAGCCCTATTTTATTTCTTATTTGGAAACAGGGACTCAGTAGGTTGATGAGAGTCTCACTACTTGTTGAAGCTATCCTCAAACCTGTGATCCTCCTGTTTCAGCCTCTCAAGTACTGGGATTACAGGCATGAGCCTCCACACCCAGCTAAGTGAGAACATTTTAACATCATGTTTATACTTGAAGCAATTATTTGCTGCATATTAATATCAAGCAAAAATCAGTAAAGGAACAAATAAATACATCAGCTTACATGTGCTGTTCCAGCAATGCTGTTGTTACATGCAGCTGTGTTTATGTTAGTAATAAATGTAAATGTGAAATGTTTGAGGAAGAACTTAAAGACTACATTGGACCAGTTTTTTGGTTCTGTGTTTCTTTTTTTTTTTTTTTATAAGAAAAACACTACTAAGGTACAAATGAAAAACCTATATTTTTCCCCACACCACATCTCTACCTTGCTCTGTGTGTACATTTCAACCTGCTATTGTGTCTCCTCTGAACTTCACTGGGCTACATGATTCTTGAGGATTGGCTGTATGTGATGCAACTTGGTATCTTCACAATTATTTGCAGATGGATGAATGAAAGAAATGGGATTGACAGAATAGATGACTGGGGGAAGAAGAAGAAGAAGGAGGAGGAGGAGGAGGAGGAGGAGGAGGAGGAAAGGCTGAGCAGACAAAGAAGGGAGTAAAGGAATATGGGCTGAGAGGGAGCCTGTATGAAAGTCATCAAAGCATGAGAAGTAGTACATTGTATATAAGGAGGAACTTTGGGACAAGAAACAAGCAGAGTGCATAAAAGTCAAATCAGGAAGACTTTATGTGTCATGCTAAAGAGTTAGGATTTATTTTTGGGCAAAGGGAAGTCATTCAAAGAAGTAAAAGTATAAGACTTGTATTTTAGGTCATCTGACAGTGTGGGGATTGGCTGGGCATGTGGGAGGAATGAACATTTTGATGGTGGGTGCAGGGAGCCCAATTAGGAGGCTGTTCAGTGTTTTAGACAAGACCAGGGATTGGGGTTTGTTCTGAAGCCAAAGCAATGAGAACGAAGCAGAGGGGAGGAATCTGGTGAATATCTGGACGCTTTTAGCAATAGGACTTGGCAGTTGATTCCATACAGGCAGGGAGAGAGGGCACCCAGGCTCACTCTGCAGTATCTAAGTGATGGGGCCATGACAGTGTTCTATGGGGAGGATGATGAGTTCTGTTTGGGAACTTGAGAGCTAGAAAATAATGAGGTTCATAGAGCAAATAAAAGAACTTTAAGAGCTAACTGGAGAACCAGGAGAGAACTTGTTTATGATGCTATCCCTCCTTCTGCTTTAGCTTTCCATGGCTTGGACCACTTCTCTTTCAGGCACTTTTTTTCAAGCTTTCAGAATTTCCTAATAGTCTTACTATATGTGGGGCAGCCTTTCCTGGATCTTTAGTTTTCCCAGCATATAAAAGCCCCTATTTCTGGCATATTCTTCAGGGCACATCCCCATCCTTCTACCCCAGGGATACAGTTTAGAGGGTACTTGTTGATCAGTAGTAGGTCATCCTAGGGCAACATGATTTTCCAACTTTTAACGATATTATCTTGGACATTCCAGAACCCTCAAAAGGCAACATTTTCTTATATTATCTGCATCAAATTATGAATGAGCCTTTGGGAGCAAGCTTTAGTAGAAAAATTTATAAAATTCAGTTTGTAATTCCCAAGTACCAGCCAGAATCTGAAGATAAAATTCTCATAACAAAAGGTGCCTTTCCCCTTTACAACAATGAAAGCATCCTCCCATCTTCTGAAAGCAGTAGCTTATCTTTTAGAACAGAGTGACTTCTAAGAACTAGATGTTTGAATAGCAAATGTAGTTGATGCTTATAAATTTACAAAAGTAGAAAACATTTGTCTTTAAGTGAATATTGAACTGCCTGCTTTAAAAAAATACCACATTTGAATTACTATAAGCTTACTATCAACATACAACAGCTCACTCCCTCCAAAAATTTGCTTTATCTTATAAAGGATAAATTTATCTCTCTTGGGGTTATAAACAAAATTTTTACATGAGTAAAAATTCTGAGCCATCCCACCTTACTCTGCCTTTCACCAGCACCAACTTGAAAATGTCCCTTTGTTCACTGTTAAAATCTGTTCTTAAGGAAAAAGAACTCTTTCCTATACAAGGTAGTTTTCTTTAAGGCTCAGATGTCCATTATGACTTTGTTGAAATCAGCCTGTAGCACGCCAGAGCTTTCTTACACTCAGAGAGTAAATTTAAATGCATTCATTTCAATCCTAATACTTGGGATCCAGAATTGGTCAAGATCACTTATAAATTTTAGGAACCAAGGGACTAAAATGAATATCCAACATTCACTTGAGAATCATTTATTTTCACCAATGATGTGAAACCATCTTCAGGGTCATACAAACAAATCTCAAGTAATATCAATTTGATGCATGACTTCTCTTAAAGCAAAAAGGGAGAAGATTTCAACTAAAGGAGAATTTCTAAGTTTCAAACAACACATGCTTACATTGGAATGCATCCCCAAACCTTGGCACTGATGCTCAAACGATCTAAGATAGAGGCCAGAATTTAAGCATTTGAATGCTCCACCCAGAGATCATCTTATATACATGACAACCAAATTCACAGCTTCCAAGTTTCATGAGTCAGTCATGAGGCAATTTGTTGAAACCTTTCCCATGATCTCAGGGTCCTTGAACTTTTTGTAAGTGAAAATCCTGGAGAAATAGCAATATTGTAGAATAAAACATGAAAGGTTAAATTTCTATCATTTCAGAACCAAGATAGACATGCCAGTGAAGTTTACTGACTACTTTTCTTCACTTGCATTCCTGGATTATCGTAGACATGCAAGGGAAAGTTTGGGCTGTATTTTAGTAGATTTTTGCACAGTAGGCTTCGCCTGTTTTGGATACTTATGAATGTTGCCTGATTGTCAGTGATGGAAAAAATTCTCTACTGCAGAGGCTCAATAGGGAACAAATCCCACAAATATTTAGCATCGTCTATATTCCAGGCTCTCTAATGGGCATTTTTACTTTTATTTCATTGAGATGACTCAACCTATATCAACTACAAATGTAAGAATTACAAATATACTCATTTTCTATTGCTGTGTAACAAATTAAGCAAATCATCACAAACTTAACAACTTGAAACACTATCTACTTATTAGCTCATTGTTCTGTGGGTTAGAAGTCTGGACACAGTGTAAGTGGATTCTTATTAGCTCATTGTTTGATACATTGGAAGTTTGGATACAGTGTGGGTGAATTCTTATTAGTTCATTGTCCTGTAGGTTGGAAGTCCAGGCACAGTGTGAATGAATCCTCTGCTCAGTCTCTCACCTAGCTAAAATCAGGGTGTCGCCTGGGTTGATTTGCACTTGGACTTCAGGGTTCTTCTCCAAGTAGAGCTAAGTTCCTGTGGCTATGGTGATGAGGCCTGAGTTTCCTTGCTGGCTGTTAGCTGAGCGTGGCCCTCAGCTCAGGCAGATTCTGCACACTGTGTCACACAGCCTCCTCCACGTGGAGGCCAGCGATGGAGACTGTCCCTGTGTCAAACACTGCTCACACTTCACACCTCTCTGGGAAGGTCCCAGTCTGTTATACAGGCTCACCTGTGTAGGTTAGATCAACCTAGGGTAATCTTAAGGTCGACTCATTTGAGGGCTCAATCGCGGCTGCAAAATTCCCTCGTGACAGCACCTAGATTAGTGCTTGATGGAACAAGTAGGAGAAGACACGTGTACACCGGCAGATGGGGACCTTAGGAGCAGTGTTTGAGTTCTCCCTAGAGTCATCTCACGAGTCTTCAATGTCAGGAGGTGAGAATCTTTCCTACAAAGACTTGATTGGGGAAGAATTTGCTTTCAAGCTCATTCAGGTTGTCAGCAGAATCCATTTCTTTGTGGAACTTAAGGCCTTACCTTTTTGTTGGCTGGTGGCATCTCTCCTAGAGGACACTCACAGCTCCCTGCCATGCACCCTCTCCGTTGGGAGTTCACAACATAGTCGCTTGCTTCTGGAGGTGAGCAGGAGAGTCCTTCCCCAGTCTGCTAAGACTGAATCTCATGTGATGTCAGCCAGTCACAAGAGTGACATCCTCCCACCTGGTCATATGCTATTGGTTAAGGAGAAAATCCAGTTTCCATTCCACCTTCAAGGTGGGGAGATTATTCAAGGGTGTCACCCACTGAGGGTCTTCTTGTGATGTGTCTGCTACACAAAGTCTATATTCAGAACAACAGTGGAAGAAATTAGAGCAAAGTGGTTTTCAGTTTTTTAGGGTTCAGTTCAGTGGACAGGATGGGCACCTCTTACTGGGGCAATGTTGGGGTGCTGCACCCTGTCTTCAAACTCCACTTCTGACATCATGCTGCCTGAGGCTGAACCCCAGCTCTATCATGGACGAACTGCACAACAACTTTATTTCTCCGTGCCTCAGTTTCATTCTCTGTAAAATGAAGATGCTAGGACTTCCCTCGATGATTGCCTTGCAGTATAACAGATATTTTTAAAGCATGCATGTGTTTAACATATACAATTTGACGAATGTGAGCATATGCACATTCCTGAGATACCTTCACCACAACCAGAGTAAAAAGCATCTCCATTTCCTCCAAAAGATTTTATTGCTCTTCATGTGTCAACAGAAGAGCTACCCTCTTAACCAAATTTCAAGTGCAAAACACCATCTTGTCAACTGTAGGCACTACATTGTATGCGGCTCCCTAGAACTTATTCATGTTGTGTGACCGAAACTTCATCCGCATGGGGTAACAGCTCCCTGCTGCTCCCTCCCTGCAGTCTCTGGCATTCTGTTCTTTGCTACATGTGTCTGATTACTTTAGACAACTCTTAGAAGTGGAATCAAATAGCATTTTCCCTTTTGTGGCTTGCTTATTTCACCCAGCACCCTCCAACTTACGAAGTTTCTTTGGGGGAGGATTTGGTATAGCCTATCCAGTCATCTCAACAATAGGAGCTTCCTCCGTCCTTTCCATGGGGTTGGAGAGGTCATCCGCAATTATTTCATGGTCCCATATCATGATTCTGGTTATACTTTCCCAAACACACTTAATTTCCAGGCTACTTACAAGTCTCTTGAGAGAAGCCAGTCTTAATTAAATTTCCTTTGACATATTTTAATTATATGTGTCTCATTCTCTAGCTGAGATTAAGTGGTAGACTATGATTAAAGGCCTTGAAATAAAATTTGATGAGTACTGATGTGGTATTTACATATGATTTGGAGTAGTGGAAGAGGAGCAAGATCCTGGGAAATCTCTCAGTGTGAATGTTGGAAAGAAGGTACCTCAAATTTACAGAATTAAATTGAGTAGCATCAACACTGAACTGAGTTCTACCTTACGCTCTATATAGAAGCCAAAATGAGATAACCTCGTTTCCTATTCTGGGGCTTACAGAGTTGCTAGGGAAACAAGGCTCATCATACTAGACAGACATAATCTAAGATGGCATAGGACTGCATCAAAAATTTGTTAAACGAATAGAAGTAGATGAGAGACATGGGAATTCAGAGTAGGGAGGAGAGAGTGGGCAGGGCTTGCTGGAGAGGCTCAAGATAGGTTTGGATTAGAGGTAGGATGTGGAGAGATAGACGGGAATTATTTTGAATACAAATTTGCTTTTAGGGCCTAACCTGTTCACAAGATAGCCAGGAGGGGAAAGCAAAGGATTTGTAATTAGGGAAAGGATGGTAAAGAATTTACCTACTCATTACAAAGGTATCACTGCTCTCATTTTGTCCAGTAGATCTTAGGGTAATGGAGATCAAACTTGGCATTTGAAATATATGGAAAGCAAAATGCCAATCTGTGAACTATGATCAATGGTATAGTGCAAGGCGTTAATATAGGATCCCATGTTTTCATGTGCTTTTATTGGTGCATTATGGTCTCACATCATAATGTATATCATGTTGACATTGACATACATGCACACAGCACTTGGTGCCCATCCCCCACCTCCCATCTTCTCTTCTCCTATACAGAGGACTGAGAATGATATTGGGATTTTCACATATGTACATACCGTCGATGTTAGTATTTCCAATAATGAACCTCAGTCTCCCCCCCCCCCCCCGCCTTCCCTTAGAACACTTCTCTGGCTCCACTGAGGTTTCTCCTCCATTATCTGGAGTCCCTCTGGTATCCCTGTTACTCCCTAGCTTGTGCATATTAAAGAAAACATATGACTCTTCACTTTCTGTGACTGGCTAATCTCACTTAACAAAATGTTCTCCAGGTCCTTCCATTTTCTTGCAAATGGCATTATTTTATTCTGATTGATTGCTGAGTAGAATTCTATTGTGTGTATTTCCCATAGTTTTATAACCCATTCATCTGGGTTGGTTCCATAATTTGGCTATTGTGAATTGTGCTGCTATGAACATGGATATACATATATTACTGTAGTTCTGTTTTCAACCTTTTTGGAAAGATACCCAGGAGTGGTATAGCTGGAATATATGGTAGATAGGATCCCATTTTCTAGATGGTTTGTTTCTTTTAATAGAAAAACATACCACGACATTTTTCAGTATTTTACAACCTTAAAAAAAAATGCTAAGCCAATATGTAATTGCAAGTGAATATCAGAGACAGCAATACAGAATACTAATTAAACAATCTAATTTAAATGATGTCACAAAGTTTTAACGCTTCACCTTGTCTTATGGTTACGTATGCTGAATTGTACTTTTTTGATCAACATTTTCTTTTGGTTCCTACAATAGATCAATGTTAGAAAGCTTGCTTTACATCTAGCAACATTCTATTTAGTAACCTATCAACAGAGTTGTTTTTTACTCAATGCAATGAGAGAATTATTTTAAGTGGCTATTTATACATTGCATTAAATCATACAAAGCAATGTTGTTAGTTGATAGAGCTAGTAATTGAATGTTATAATTCAACCATTTATGACCTTATCATTTTTCAGGGTCTTTCAATACCAATTTTCTATTGGAGTGAGCTAAAATCTACTTTTCTGAGCTATCAATTCTTTATCTAGTAAATACCAGCTCATCTTGTGTGCACAGAGAACTACACTCCTTTTCCACTATTTTAGTACAATTTGAATGTGTTTCTTTTATAAGTGAAAAAAGAATTGAGCTCGTAAATTCTCCCTGAACTCCTGAAAGCCATAGTGAGCACTACCTACGGAGAATCAGTTCTGCAGATAGCCCTGGGATCAATATTGATGGTGACATTAAATAAATGAGTTTGATCTTCCTTTTTAAACACTCAAGGCTACAGGCAATACAATCTCAAGGAAACAGAGGAAAAAATGGCTTGGGGAGAGAATCCAGGCTTATATCTCATTGCACCAGAAAACAGACCAATTATTACAGGAAACCTCTATCTGTTCTCATGTCAGACAGGAGAGAGAGATGGGACCATTCTCATATACACTTTAAATCTAGCTAGATCTAAACCCAAGGGCTTCCTGGCCTTTTGGTGAAGGTTGTATACTACTCAAAGGAGCCTGACTAAGGGGAAGCAGATTTAAATTCAGCTCAAACTTGGCTTACCCATCTATCTTCCTGCCTAAGCTTACATATGAATGAAGGAATGTGGAGTTAGTTAGCTTTCTGTTACCGTAACAAATATCCGAGACAATCAACTTATAAAGAGTGAAGTTTCCTTTGGGCTCACAGTTTTAGAGATTTCAGTCCATGAGTAATGGGCCCTGTTGTTTCGAGCTTGTGGCAACACATCTTGAGGAAGTGTATGGAGAAGCTAAACCACTCACCTCATGGCTAGAAAAGGAAAAGGAAGAAGAATGGGCAGGGCCTCACAATCCTCTTCCAGGACACACCCCAGTGACCAGGAGACCTCCTGATAGACCTCACCTCTTAAAACCTCTTAAAGTTTCTACCACTACTCCCCCTTTTTTTTTTTCAGTATTAGAAATTGAACCCAGGGGCATTCTACCTCTGAGCAATACCCTCAGTCCTTTTCATTTTTTGTTTTGAAGTAGGATCTTATTAAGTTGCTGAGGCTGGCCTGGAACCTGTGATCTTCCTGTCTCAGGCTCCCAAGTACTGGGATTATAGGCATGCACCACCATACCTGGCCCACCACCTTTTAATAATGCCAAACTGGGACTAAGTAAACATGAAGCATTTTATTTTTGCACCATCATAAATTCAAAAAATTATAAATCAAACCATATACTATATTCTTTAAGTATATGGATAACCATATCTGTATGCTTGAAAAATAAGACATCATCTCTACCACAAAAAATCTTCTGTCCCTCAGTGGCACTAGTGACAGCTTAGAAAGAAAGATGATTAGAATATCCGGTAAGTGTAGAAAAAATATTTGAGAAAGTGGACGTGCCTAACAATGGTATAAAATGGTTTAAAAATGAAGACAAAAGGAAGGCAATTTTCTTTGCCTGTCATGAGACCATTGGTCATCCTTGAAAGTTGTCTTTCAGAGCCAACATAAGGCAAATCTGTAAAATGTTTGTCATCGGGTTATGTGATGACACGGCATATACATATATAGTTTAGAAAGTCTTGCATTGATAATAGGTGCTAGGTAAGTTCACATATCTCTGTGTTTCTTTTTCTTTAAGAAGGGAATTATTTTTTTTTAGCTCATGTAATGACCTGAACAACTTAACTGGTTTCTTTGACATCCATTTATGAAGATGAGATTCTAATGGCCATATTAGTCTAAATCCCAAGGTTCTTGAAATCCCATGCGAGTGAATTGTTTAGAGAAAGAGCAGTGCTAAAAATGTATAATGAGGTTCTCTACAGGGTCCTATTTTACTCTCTTTATAATAAAGTACTTTTCCTCTTTAATATAGTTTGATATCTAGAGAAGATTGTTCATGAAGATCATTTCAAGGCAATCACCATTTTTAAAGATTTGGATTAAACATTAATGATCCATTTTGTTCCCTGAAGTCTTGTTCCAGCGTTCCTTGTATCGTTGCCGGCAGCTTACAGCTTCACATTGTTCGAAACGAAGAGGAAGTTCTCTATTTCAGTTAAAACAAATTCTACAACCTCTCACCAGGAAAGAAAAAGGCTGCCTTTCCCATAAACTACTCAGTCTTTAGAAAGGTGTGGATCCAACATGCAAAAAAGGATCACAACATATTGAAAAAAAACACAATGAACCAGTTACAGAGACTTCACGCTGGCGGTTGTTGCTAAGAGATGATGAATAATTGTTGATGTGAAGAGACAGAGCGCACAGCCCGGTCTACCCAGCATGTCTTGCAAATGTTAGTTCAAGTCCAAAATGGATACAGATTCTGTTGAAACGAATCACTAATCAGAGGTTGTTTGTTTCGTTGATAAATCAATTATAGATGCACAGAAGAGACAAAACTGAAGTTTCACTGGAACTCAGAGGGCCTGGAATCAATGCCTTCCTTGGGGGGAAGGGGAAAATTGACTTGCTTATTTTTCCAAAAGACTTCATGACCTAGATTCTGGTCTGGGTATACCAAAAATTCATGGGGAGAAATTATATATATATATATATATATATATATATATATATGTGTGTGTGTGTGTGTGTGTGTGTGTGTGTGTGTGTGTGTGTATGATATATATAACAAAGAAATTATATATATGATATAATTATATATGTATATAATTTCTTTGTTAATTGCTACTCACTATCTTCAAAAATAGCTAGTTATGATTTTTTTTTTTATGGCACTGGGGATTGAACCCAGGGACATTCCTACCTCCGAGCTACAACCCCAGCCCTATTCTATTTTTTTTTTTTTTTTTTTTTTTTGCGGTTCTGAGGATTGAACTCAGGGGCATTCTACCTCCGAGCTATACCCCCAGCCCTATTTTTTATTCTTTATTTTGAAACCGGGTCTCACTAAGTTGCGGAGTGCCTCACTAGGTAGCTGAGGCTGGCCGCGAACCCGTATCCTCCGGTCTCAGCCTCCCGAATGCTGGGATT
>PVLC010006197.1:6715-46020 GCA_004027655.1 Graphiurus murinus | reverse complement strand
TGCCCGGCTCTATTTTTTGTTTTGAAACAAGGTCTCACTTAGTTGCAGAGGGCCCCACTACCCACTAAATTGCTGAGGCTGGTCTTGAAATTGCAATCCTCCATCTCAACCTCCCAAGTATTGGAATTACAAGCGTGCACCACCATGCCTGGCTTAGTTTTGATATTATACACATGAATTAAAAAACATATTCTATAAGACAATTAAGATTTGGATGCTTCTTAAGTATTCTATGGTAATCAACATATAATTTGATGAATATTCACATATTATTAGAAGAAGCATTTCTTGGTGGAAGTCCCATTAACTTGATTTTATTGGAATTTTAGTAGCAGACAGCTAACATGAACTTTTTAAAAAAATACTTTTATTGGTGCACAGTAATTTTATTGGTACATCACAGTGAGATTCAAAACAATACATTGCCAGGCATGGTGGCACAAGCTTGTAATCCCAGTACTTGAGAGGCTGAGATAGGAGGATAGCAGGTTGGAAAACAGCCTCAGCAACATAGTGAGGCCTTGTTTCAAAATAAAAAATACAATAGGGCTGGGAATGTTGCTCAGAGATAGAGCACCCCTGGGTTCCATCCCTAGTACCTCACACATTCAAAAACAAAAACTCAAATCAATCAATCAATCAATCAAATAAAAGGTGAAACAGCACTCAGTGTGTTTCCCCGTCATGCCCAACCGCTCCCCCTTCCTCCCTCTCTCTCCATGCTAGTGAGATTGGTAGTGGTGCCTTCGTTGGTTAAGTACACCACATTGTTTGAACTGTTTGCTTTCTCTTTTTCCCTCCCCACCTTCCTCCCCCCAAAACATCCCACTATTCTACTGGTCTCTCCCCATTTGACTGAAGTCCCTCTCATTTTGTATTTTTCTCTCCGGTTTCCACATATGAGAGGAAACATGCAACTCTTGACTTTCTGCAACTGATTGATCTCTCTTGGACTAATATTCTCTAGTTCCTCACATTTTCCTGAAAATGACATAATTTTATTCTTCTTTATGCCTGAGTAAAATTCCATTGTGTGTGTGTGTGTGTGTGTGTGTGTGTGTGTGTGTGTGTGTGTATCTCACATTTTGTTTATTCATTCATCTGTTGATGGACACCTAGGCTGGTTCCATAATTTGGCCATTGTAAATTAATTAAGCTGCGGCAAACATGGGTTCCCCATGTGTCTTGATAGTATTCTAATTTTAATTCTTTTGGAAAGATACCGAGGAGGGGGACCTAGCACAAGCTTTGCATCAGTACTAAACAATATGTTACATGATTTGGCATATTGTTGGCATATCTTGGGATGCTGAGACCAGAGGATCCGGGTTCACAGCCAACCTCAGCTACTTAGTGAGGCACTCTGCAACTTAGTGAGACCCTGTTTCAAAATAAAGAATAAAAAATAGGACTGGGAAGCCGAGCATGGTGGCACACGCTTGCAATCCCAACATTTGGGAGGCTGAGACCGGAGGATCCGGGTTCGCGGCCAGCCTCAGCTACCTAGTGAGGCACTCCGCAACTTAGTGAGACTTGGTTTCAAAATAAAGAATAAAAAATAGGGCTGGGGGTGTAGCTTGGAGGTAGAATGCCCCTGAGTTCAATCCCCAGTACCACAAGAAAATAAAGTAAGGGATTCATTTAGCAAATTGGATGACCCTTCTTATCTGAGTACTGTCCTGTGTTCTCAGGACAGAGCTCTTAGTAGTTGTAACTGCTCTGGGATTTTACTCTACTTTTAACGTATGGCTACCCCGTTTCTGTGTCATGGATAGTGACAAAGGACAGGAGCCTCTTGAGTCAGAAACAACAGGTTTTACTGCTTTTGACATAGCAGGTAGCGTGTACTTCATGCCTACTTCTGTCCATTTCCTACAGTCCCCAAATTCTATGGGCCTGAAACAGGACCCCATACGGATGCCTGCAGCCTCCCTTGGAGAGGGGCACACAGTGCTCGGGGAATTTCTCACCATCAGAGTGAACGCTGTACAGGTTGTTCTTTGTCCACGGGAAGATGCCACCTCATCAGTCCTACGTTGCTTGCTACAAACATAACCCTGAAAAATGGGCCAGGAAAGGCCAGAGAGAGAGAGAGAGAGCCTTGCTTTCCTGTGGCACCCTGGAATCATGGGGCCCAGTGAGGACTCCTGGGGACCCAAGCAAGAGCCCTGGGTCCTGCCCTTCCAGGGCCCGCCTTCTGACTTTAGGAGCATCATTCACTGTTAAGGGATTTCATCTGAGGCCGGTTCCCTCCTGAAGGAGCTCCAGCCTCTTTCTCCTTTTTGGTTTCTGTGTCCACCACTGCCACATCTCTGGTCACTATTCACATCTGTGTATGAGTCGGATCTGCCTGCACCCCAGGGGCCATGGTGCTGGCATGCAGGCTGACGGAGACATGTCCGGGCAACTTCCTCAAAACAGGAGTGCCCATCTGTGCATCCCTCTTCCTCATTTACGCCTGAACACTTCGGCCAGTGTTAGGAGAAATAGCAAAATATGATGTTAATGTTGGGAGTCATATTAGGTTAACTTGAAACTTAGGTGAATGTGACTTAACCTTAAAAATGGAACTTAACCTCAAAAATATAACTTGATAGCTCATGTGTGAGAGAGGGGCCCCAAGTGTGTGTGTGTTAGATAAGGATCAGGCAGTCCAGCAAGAAAGCCCAGGGACTCAGACAGGAACTGACATCAGCCTCCACCAATCAGAATGGACTGTTTGGGTGTAACTGGGACAATCCAACCAGAAGACCCCCAGTGTAGAGATTCTCACCAAAACAACCCATATAAACCCAGTGCCAAGGTACCCTGTGTGCTCCATTGCCCGATGGGGGGGGGGGGCTCCGAATCGGTGACCCTCAGAGCTGTCATCAAAATCAAGCATCAGCCGCTGGTGGACCCATCTACAGGACCTTCAACTGGGACACGTCGCATGTGAGTTCCCCAGGTCTGGTGACAGGCTGGAACTTAGGCTTAGACTTAGATTTAGGCTTAGACTTAAACAGAATCAGAGAGTGTCAGCCGAGTGCATGCTTGTCAAAACTTAATAAAACAATTATTGCACAATCTGAGAGTTCAGCGTAGTCACTTGCTCGAGACAGCCAGAGCACTATTTAGCCTGGGTCGCCCTGGGTTGGTCTTCAAGATTCTGGGCGCCTGCCTCTACAAATCCAGTAGCTGTTAACATTTGTGGTAGGAGAGGGTTGTCTGTCTTCTTCAACACTTTCTCTTTTCAGCTCTAGTTCTTCACAGCATGATTGTGCATTAAAATTTTGCCTTGAGTGGTGGGCAGTATTAGACAAAGAGAGGCTGGCTTGCCATAGAGTCGCTCTGCTCAAAGATTCTGAGACATCCAAGCCCGTTGGCAGGAAGAGGGAGCCCTTCTCAAGACACAGCTAGTGTTTTATGGAGTGGTGGCAAAAGGATGGGGAGACAGAAAAGAAGAGAGGATTCTTAGAAGAAAAGGGACTTGAAGGTGACCATAGAAGGCTTATTCTATATCCTCAAGTAAAATGGTATGATATAAAAATAAAGATTTTGCATTTCTTTTCTGGATTCCAGTTGTGTTCATTGTGGTAAACCAGCGTGGTGACTGCATGCTGTTCTAGAGTGTTAGGCACACTAACCAGCTAACCAGAATGCCACGGTCCCCAGTCCAGAAGTAGAAGATAGCTGGGCACAGTGGTGCACACCTGTAATCCTCCCTGTAGCACTAGGGAGGCTGAGATAGGAGAATTGCAGGTTCTCAGCCAGCATAAGCAACTTAGCAAGAACCTCAGCAACTTAGTGAGACTGTTTCAAAAATAAAGTAGGGTTGGAAGTGTAGCTCAGAGGCAGAATGCCTTTCAGTTCAGTCCCCAGTAACCCTGCCCCCCCATCCCTGCAACACACACACACAAGTAGAAGATAGGAAAGCTGGTTGTGGTGGTGCACATTTGTAATCTCAGTACTTGGGAAGCGAAGATAGGAGGATCACAGATTCAAAGCCAGTCTTGGAAACTTAGTGAGACCCTGAGCAACTTAGAAAGACTGTGTTTCAAATAAAGCACTTTTTTTTTTTTTTCAAAGGGCTGGAGTGTAACTTGAAGGTAGAACGTTCCAAGTTCAATCCTCAGTACCACCAAAAACAAATAAAAAAAATAAAAAAGAAAGAAATGAAAAAGTAGAAGATTAGGAGAAAATAAAAATGTAACAGATCATGGCTATGTAGCAACAGTTGATTTATATGTATGACTGTGTGAATAAGCCTGTACGCCATATATGGTTTAGAGGTGGTTATGTACTGTATAGATGGTATTATGAATAAATGCATGTATTTGATGGAAATAACTAGGTCACAGTATTTTAGGTCTCAGATACTATCATAGTTTTAAAAAGCCAGAACAGTCATTTTCTTAGCATAGAAATATATGTGTTGTATGGGAATTTTTTTTTAGATAGGCAAAGGACTGTGCATAAGACACAGAATCTTTGAAAGAGGCTTAAAATCTAGGACTAAATGGAAGAAATGAATGACGTTTATAATACAATGAATGCAATGCCATTGTCAGGTTACATTAGAGGGAATTTCTGTCTCTGACAAGCCTGAGAGAGAGGCATTTGTATGCTGTTAGAGTTCGTGCAATAAGTATGGAAGTAAACTTTTTTTTGTCAAACAAATTTACTTTTTATACTTTTATTGGTGTACTATAATCTCACATCATAATGTAGTTCACAGTAATAGTGGCACACCTGCACTCAGCACTTGGTGGGCTTTCCCCCGGCTTCCTCCCCATCCTGGGTGTTGAGATTGACATTGGTATTCTCACATATGCACTAATATTGATGGAAGCGATTCCTTCACTGATTATCCCAGTTCCCCTCCCCTTTCCCTAGACCACCTCCCTGCCTCCACTGAGTTTTTTCCTCCATCATCTGGAGTCCCTCTGGTATCCCAGTTACTCCCTAGCTTCCACATATTAGAGAAAACATATGCCCCTTTGCTTTCTGTGACTGGCTAATATTCTCCAGGTCTATCCATTTTCCTGCAAACAACAAAATTTTGTTCTTCTTTATTGCTCAGTAGGGTTCAATTGTGTGTCTATCTCATAATTTGGTAATCTATTCATCTGTTGATGGACACCTAGGTTGATTCCATAATTTGGATATTGTTAATTGTGCTGCTATAGGTATGGATGTGTATATATTACTATAACTTTCTGATTTTAGTCCCTTTGGAAAGTTACCCAGGAGTGATATATGTGGATCATATGGTAGATCCATTTGTGGAAATAAACTTAAGTGTGGGAAAGAAAAGAAAAGTGAAAACTGGAAGCAAGAAAACTATATAGAGTATATATATGAAGAATAACAGGAAATTTATATACTTAGCCTCCTCCTCCTCCTCCTCCTTCTCCTCCTCCTCCTCCTCCTTCTCCTCCTCCTCCTCCTTCTTCTTTTCTTCTCTTTGTTCTGGGGATTGAACCCAAGAGCATTCTACCTTTAAGCTATGCCCCCAGCCCTATTTATTTATTTATTTAGAAGTAAGATCTCAGTAACTTGCTAAGGGTCTCACTAAGTTACTGAGGTTGGCCTTGAACCTGTAATCCTCCTGTCTTAGCCTCCCAAGGACTGGTATTATAGGTATGACCTATCACACCTGGCTTTACATAACAATTCTTTAAAAGGATTGCATCGGATTGTCAAGGATGGGTATATGCTGACGCAGTGTCTGGGACTTTAGACCAAGTACACAGATTCACTTTGGACTAAATCATCACCCTAGACTTGAGCCAAAGCTTAACTCTGTTGTGAAAACTCAATTGTCAGCAGCGTGGAGTACAGAGAGTAAATTGATCATACAGAAATTGTCTGGTTTCAGAATATAGCAGCAAACTTGTGGAGCCCCATGGATATGATGCCATAGTCAGGACTGCAAATGTTGGGTGAATAGATAATTTGGACAAAGGGTTTTAAGTAAAAAAAACTCAACCAAGTACTCTTGTGAGTTAACTAAGGAAATCTGAAAACTCAGGAAGTTTCAGGATGGTATTAATTTTTATATTACCTCCTATAGAGGAATGCCCAGGTGTTTCCTTCATTCTTTCCTTTTCTCCTTTCTCTATCTCTCCTTCCTTCCTTCCTTCTTTTGTACTGGGGATTGAACTGTGGGTGTTCTAAATCCAAGCCACCCCTCCAGCCCCTTTTATTTTTTATTTTGAAACAAGGTCTTGCTATCTTGTTGAGGTTGGCCTTGAACCTGAGCTCCTCCTGTCTCAGCATCCCAAGTACTAGGATTACAGGCAGGTGCCAACACACACAGCTGATGCCTAGTTTCTTAAGAAATTGCTCTTCCTTTTGGAAAATGAGCCTCCTTATGAATTTGCTCAGGACTGCTGCCTCTCCCACTGCCTGAAGCTAGACCCCACTGTCTGTATGACTGTGACTGTACAACTGCCTTTGGATCACTGGTAGGAGGAACTCTCCCCCAGAAACCAGGAAAATGCAAGTGGGACTAGGGGACTATATATGAGTCATGTTTGGCACAGACCAAAAAGTACTGCTAGGAAGTGGGCTTTGGAGGAGATCGGGTTAAAGTCCACTTGGTCCAGCAGTGGGGAATAATTTGGCTAACATTTACTGAGCACAAGTAGGCTTTTAATAAATAGGTGATTGGTGACCTCATAAATTAAATTGTCATTACATATCTTTGCATCCTCATGAATTATAGACACTAAAATGGGGTTTGATATGTGAATGTCATTATTTGGTATTTGTTATGACACTGGGCAAATGAGAGTCACTTGTGTTGGTAAGGCATGGAAGTTTTTTCTAAATGGCGGGGGTAAAAAGAAACATCAGAAATAACCCTGTCACTAAGGCCTCATACCTTGAGAGATGAGACATGACTTAAAGTGGAGAAATAGTACATTAAGTGGTACCAGATGAGTTCTCAGTACATCTGTTTTCCCAGGGATTGAAAGGCAAAGCTTTCCCCTGTCTCGGTCAACATTCTCACTGCTAAACAACTGACCATGCAACTTAGAGAAGGAATGTTTATTTGCTCACAGGTTTGGAGATTTAAAGGTTCAGTCCATGTGAGGCTGGGTATGGAGCTAGGGTATGGTGGACGGGGGAGCTGAGAGAGGGAGAGCACAAGGCTCCTCTCTTACATCATGGCTGCTGGAAGGAGAAAGGGAGGTGGGAGGGGAGGAACCATATAATCCCAAAGGTGGCCATACCTCCAGGGACCCCTCCTTAGCAACCAAGCCCCTCTTCCAACACTACTACCTTGTTTCTGTGAGGGCCAGGAGGGCATTCCAACCCCTTCAAACTAGTTTCTCATCTTTATTTTTTTTCTTTTGGTTCCAGGAATTAAACCCAGGGGCATTCTACCTCTGAGTCCCAGCCCTTGTATTTTTTTATTTTGAAACAAGGTCTCACTAAGTTGCTGAGGCTGGTCTCAAAGTTGTGATCCTCCTGTCTCAGTCTCCCAAGTACTGGGATTACAAGTGTGCAATCACCATGTGTCCGGCTTCTTGTTTCCTTTATCTTCTTTCTACGTTTCCTTTACCCTCTTGAATCGTAAGTGTTGATTAGAAAATTTAGATAACATTTTAGTTGTCATTGTAATTTAGTTTGAGAGGCAGAGTGTCAGGGGTGATTATGGGGGAGAAGCATTACAAGGAAGAGTTCACTGCTGGGTCTCTTATAGAAAATGATAACCAGAGAAAAGTGAGCTGGGTATTACAGGAAGCAGGAGGAGGCTGACCAGCCCGTGTTTGGGGAACAACTGAGCAGACTCGTTCTGCTGACTTGAGGAGGAAACTCTGGCAAAAAAAAAAAGTATTGCTGAGGTACGAGGCCAGCTGGGTTGTAAAAAGTCTTTACTAGGGGCTTATTTAATCTCTAAGCAATGAAATTCAATGCAAGTTTCTACATCAGAGTGTAATTAGCACCAAGCAAATTTTAAGAAGAATTCCGGATTGATGTCTAAGATGGATTAAAGTTGCAAGGAGGAAGCAAACTATATGATGTCCCTAACCAGAGCGAGAAAGAAATTTAAGGAATCATATTGGTCAACTTATCGCTGTGTGTGTGTGTGTGTGTGTGTGTGTGTGTGTGTGTGTGTGTGTGTTTGAGGTAGAGGAAAGTTGACAAAGAGGTCCCTCAAAAAATACAACTACCACATAATCCAGCTATTCTACTCCTGGGTACGTATGTGAAGACAAGTCAGCATACAAAAAAGAGATACCTGCGTGCCCATGTTCATTGTGGCACTTTTCACTACAGCTAGGACATGGAGTCAGCCCAGGTGCCCATCGGCAGATGAATGGATAAATAAAATGTGGTTTATATGGCACATGTGTGCGTGCATGCGTGCAGTATTATTCAGCAACAAAGAAGAATAAAATCCCATGGGATGGAATTAGAGGACATAGATAAGTCAGACACAGAAAAGCAAGGATGGCATGCATTCACGTGTGGATACTAAGAAAAGAAACATAATTAAATGAAGAAAAAGAGCTGAAAATAGAAGAAAGATTACTAGAAACCGGGAACAGTCCCAGGGAGGAGAAGGGAAAGATAGGAGAATGGTGGATTGACAAGGTCCATTAACATCTTTGCATATATGGAAATATCATTGTAAGTCTCATTTATCTGTACAATAAATATTTTTTTTCCATTGACACACCATTTTATATTATATCTAAAAAGCTGGGGGGGGAAAGATGTATGTATTTCTCCTATCACCAGTATTTCCATTGTGTTCTATGCAACTTCAGATGAAATGCTTCTACCTAGTAGATACAGTAAAGTCCAAAAGCAATTTTTTTTGGTAAAGAAAAATCATTGCAGACGACTATGATTCAAAACATTTTTAGATGGTTGCACATATCACTGACAGGCACCACTGTGAGTTATTCCAAATAACATTCCAGAGCGATGCCAACAGCTTATCATTTTGAGAAATTATTTACCCAAGTACTTGCTTCACAAGTTATTCTAAGATTGGTCAATGCAATGCTGATGGGGTAGAAAATAGCAAGATAGCAAGTCTTGTATAATATAGTAATTAAACAGTATCATATTAATGCAAGAAAAGACAGATAGGCTAAGGGTAGAGGATAAACAATTCAGAAACAGCCAACAACCTATAAAGAGAACTTCATATGTAATAGTTTAAAATCAGTAGGGAAAAGATTCTGGGACAAGCAGCTCTTTGAAGAAAAGGAGAAAAGTATTTCCCTGTCTCACACAAAACAAAGATAAGTTTCAGGTGGATTAAGATTCATATGTGATAGTCAAAACCTTAATACAGCCGGGCGTGGTGGTGCTCGCTTGTCATCCCAGTACTTGGGAGGCTGAGACAGGAGGATTACAGGTTTGCGGCCAGCCTCAGTTGCTTAGTGAGGCCCTCTGCAACTTAGTGAGACCCTGCTTCCAAATGAAGAATAAAGAATAGGGCTGGGGATGGAACTCAGAGGTAGAATGCCCCTGAGTTCCGTCCCTAGTACTGCAAAACAAACAAACAAACAAAAACAAAAACCTTAATGCATTTAGAAAAAATACATCAGAATACATTCATGTCACTCAAAGCACTGAGCATCAGGAAAGACATTGAGTTTACTTCTATTCAGCCACAAAGAAGAACAAAATTATGTCATTTGCAGGAAAATGGGTGGAACTAGAGAACAGTATGCTAAGTGAGATCAGCTGGCCTCAGAAAGACAAGGATCCCGTGTTTTCTCTTGTAGGTGAAAGACAGAAAATAGGAATCATGAAGGATTTTAAATAATGTGCAGAGACACCTGTAGAGCTGTGGAAGGGGCTGGGGAAGCGAGATAGGGAGGGAAAGAGGGAGGACCGAGGAAGAAAACGGTCAAATAATACTCCAATACTCCGGTGATATGCGAAGGTGTTGGGGGGAGGGAGGAGAGGGAGCAGGACGGGCTTCGAGGCAAGTGCGCCAGCACCCAGAGTGTGCGCATGTGTGTTTGTATCACGCCGAGCCCCACTGTGATGTATGATTGCAAGGCACTCATAAACTGACTTTGAAAACAGGTAAAAATTTAAAGTTGCACCTGATCAAGATGTTATTTAAAAGCCGGGCGTGGTGGCGCACGCTTGTAATCCCAGCATTCCGGAGGCTGAGACCAGAGAATCCGGGTTCTTGGCCAGCCTCAGCTACCTAGTGAGGCACTCCGCAACTTAGACCCGGTTTCAAAATAAAGAATAAAAAATAGGGCTGGAGGTATAGCTCGGAGGTAGAACGCCCCTGAGTTCAATCCCCAGTATTGCAAAAAAAAAGATGTTATTTAAAGATTTAGACCCAAGATTTGGCAAGTCTTTCTAAAATACATTTAAGTAGCAGAGGATCATTATCCAAAATATAGAGTTATTTCTTGTGAGGGATAAGAGGTAAAAGCTATAGAAGCAACACCCAAATGGCAACACACACGCGATGAAAAATGCTCAACCCGACTTGAATTCAAGAAAACAAAACTAAAAGGCAGTGAGATATTATTTCACCACCATCAGATTGACCAAAATTTGAAGCAATGATGCCAAGCGATGGCCAGTGAGGGGGTCGTAACTAGCTGGGTGTGGTTGCACATGTTTGTAATCCTAGTACTTGGGAGGCTAAGACAGGAGGATTGCAGGTTCAAAGCCAGCCTCAGCAACATAGCAAGGCCCTCAGAAACCTAATGAGACCCTGTTTCCAAATAAAGAAATACAATTGGGCTGGGGGGTGTAGCTTGGAGGTGGAATACCTCTGGGTTCAATCCCCAGTACCAAAAAAAAAAAAAAAAAAAAAAAAAAAGAGGTCGTAACTTGGCACAAATGCTTTGCAAATAAGCCTATACTTCTTTTGAACTAATATAACTTTCAACCAACAAACTTTTAATTTCAGGTGTATACTTCTAGATAAATACTTCTAGATGTGCCCACCAAAATATGTTTGGGAAATTTTTTTTTCTCAGTATTTTTGGTAATACTGAAAATTCAGAAACAACCTAATTTTTCACCACTAGACCAATATGTATTGTGTTATTTTTATTTATTTATTTTTTGTGGTACTGGGGATTAAACCCAGGTTTTTTGTTGTTTTGTTTTTTCAAACAGGGTCTTGATAGATTGCTGAGAGTCTTGCTACTTGCTGAGGCTGTCCTTGAACCTGCCATCTTCCTGTCTCAGCTTTCCAAGCACTGGGATGATACGTGTGCACCACCATGCCCAGTTTAGTTATGTTATACACAGTGGAGTGCTATGCAGAATTAAAAGGGTGAACGAGGTCTCCACATGTTTACACAGACATGTTGAAAACACCAGGCAAAGACATTAAAATCAAGCTATAACATCTATTCTTCATTATACCATTTATATGAAATAAAAATATCCAAAACAAGTTTACATTTTGCATACACACACACACACACACGCACACACGCACACACACATATATATTCAGGAAAAGGACAAAAATATGTATGAGTGGCATGCACTGTCATGACTATAGTTATAGTGGACAATGTGAAGACCAGAGATTTCTATTTATTTTATAGCTTTTTGTTATTAAAGGAAAAAAAAAAGTCTGGTGTAAAATTGGCAAAACAATGTATTTTAAACTTCGGAAGTATTTTAAACTGCAAACCTGCTACATAGTCTGTATATAACCATGCAGGGTGTTTTTCATTTTATTATTTTCTGAAATATAATTCACATATAATATATATCCATTCCCCAACTTAAATTGTAAAATTCAGTGGGTTTTAATATATTTGTAGAGTTGTGCAACTGTCACCCCATCAATTTTAGAACATTTTCATTATCTTCCCCCCAAAATCATGTACCTACTTTGTCACACTCCAGTTTCTCCCAACACTCCACAGCTCGAGGAAACCACTAATTCATTTCCTATCTCTGTAAATTTGTCTATTCTGGATATTTCATATAAATGAAATCACATGCTATGATTAGCTTTTTGCATAACGTTTTTAAGGTTCATTGATGTTGTAGCATACATCCCTAACCTGTTCCTTTTTTATGACCAAATACTATTACACTTATTTGGTATACCACATTTTGTTTATTCGTTCATCAGTTGATGGGTGTTTAGATTACTCTGCTTTTTGGCTATTATGAATAATGCTGTAATGCTGCTGTGGACATTTGTGTACAAATTCTTTCTTTTTTTTTTTTTTTTTGTGGCACTGGGGATTGAACCCAGGGGCATTCTACCTCTGAGCTATACCCCAGCTCTATTTTTTATTCTGTTTTTTTTTTTTTTTTTTGCAGTACTGGGGATTGAACTCAAGGGCATTCTACCTCCAACCTATATCTCCAGCCCTATTTTTTATTCTTTATTTTGAAACAGGGTCTCTCTAAGTTGCAGAGTGCCTCACTAGGTAGCTGAGGCAGGCCGCGAACCCGGATCCTTCGGTCTCAGCCTCCCAAATGCTGGGATTACAAGCGTGCGCCACTACGCCCGGCTCTATTTTTTATTCTGAAATAGTATCTCACTAAGTTGTGGAGGGCCTCACTAAGTTGTTGAGGCTGTTCTCAAACCTGCGATCCTCCCGTCTCAGCCTCCCAAATGCTGGGATTACAAGTATGCACCACCATGCCCAGCCGTATGCAAGTTCTTATGCCTAAGAGTAGAATAGTGCGATCATATGGTAACTCCACATGCAACCTTTTGGAGACAGGCCAAACTGTTTTCCCAAGCAGAAGCATCATTTTACATTCCCAAGAGTAATATGAGAGGGTTGGAAGCGCGTCTCTACTCCACAACAGGTGTTACTGTCTGTCTCTGTGATTGCAGTCATCCTAGTCTATAGGAAGCAATAACTCATGGTTTTGATTTACATTTTTCTGTGGACTAATAATGCCGAACACGTCTTTTCATGTGCTAATTGCCTCTATGCCTTTTTGAATGTGCAAAATATTTTATAATTAAAAAGAAAAAAAAAAAACCTTGAAACAACTCTTGCAAATTAAATATGGATGTGGATGTGGAGCTTGGCGGCATCCAAAGCCGGTGGACATTGATGTGCCTGCAGGCTAACAAAAGAATCACATTTTTATTGCTTTTTTTTTTTTTCCAGATACATATTTGGGAGAAAGTTGCAGAGAACCTGCATGGCAAGAATGTCTATTCAATTAGGGGGGGAAAAAGAGGAAAACTGTTAGCAGGTTGCTAACATAACTACATAAAACATCCATTTTGCAATTAGAAGGAAGGGTGTATAAGATTGTGAATGTCACTGATGAGTCACCCACAGCCATTATCATGCTGCAGAATACTAGCAGAGCAGTAGAACTGGAGACCAGGAGACGAAGAGGCGGAGGAAAGAAGTCCTTTCTTCCCAATTTGCAATGAGAGATCACAAAATCTGGGGCAGAAGCTTCAGGAAAAACGGTCTACTCCAAGAAAACACTGAATTTAAAATGCAAACCTGACCTCAACTTTGGGCTGCAGTCACTCGAAGTTGTTTAAAAGCATGGTAAATTTTCATTGCTAGGCTGAGGACCAGATCAATACCTTCTTTTTGAGTCCATGAGGGGAGTGGACATAAAGAGCTAGCGGAGGTTGTATTCTCTGTGAATTGGGAGAATTAATCACATGTGCCTCCTAAAGTACTCTCAGACATTTCAAATACTGTACCTTACTTAAGGGAAAGTGTACCTTTGTTTGTGTTAAAGGAGCTCTGGAGAATTGTTCCTTATGAGGAAAGCAGTGACCACAGGTAACAAAAGATCCATCTCCTTCAGCAGCCAATAGACAGTGCGGCAATGTTTTTAACATTTGGACACGTTCTGGCAATGCTTGATTTAATTTATATCATACATGAAAGAATCAGTAACAACTTCAGTGAGTCTAACTAAAATAAAATTCTGTTGTATTCTTGGTAAGTCCTTTCTGCCATCTTTGTTAACTTTAATTTCAGCCAAATTAATTTGCAAATTAATGGAAGAACCAGCTTCTAGCTTCCAAGACTTCTCACAAAAGAGGAAGCACATGCAAAACTCTGAGGAGCAGAGTAGCTGCTTTGCAAGACCTAGAGGGTCACTAGCCGTTCCTTTATTCAAGACATATTATCCGCTGGGTGTGGTGACACATGCCTGTAATCCCAGTACTTGGGAGGCTGAGACAGGAGGATCACAGGTTAGAGAACAGCCTCAGCAACATAGCGAAACTCTCAACAACCTAGAGAGACCTTATTTCAAAACAAAAAATAAGAGGAGGGTATGGTGGCGCACACTTGTAATTCTAGTACTTGGGAGGCTGAGACAGGAGGATCGCAGGTTTGAAGCCAGCCTCAGCAACTTAGTGAGGCCATCTGCAACTTAGTGAGACCTTGTTTCAAAATAAAGAATAAAATCTAGGGCTGGGGATGTAGCTTGGAGGTAAAACGCCCTCGTCCAAACACTAGTACCATAGATCAACAACATCAGAAACATATTATCCTATCCGACCAGGGCTCAGGTCCTCTAGGCCAACATGCTATACAAAGGAAGCAGATAATTTATCTTAACAATGCAAAGTGATAAATTCTAAAGTATACTGTTCATAGGGTTTTTGTTTATTTGTTTGTTTGTTTTGAAACTGGGGATTGAACTCATTAGTATTCTACTTCCAAGCTACACCCCCAGCCCTTTTTAAATTTTATTTTCAAACAGGATCTCACTAAGTTGTTGAGAGTCTTGCTGAGTTCCTGGGGCTAGCCTCAAACCTGCAATCCTCCTGTCTTAGCCTCCCAAGTACTGAGATTATAGTCATGCGCCACTGTGCCTGGCTTTCATAAGGTTTTAAGAGGAAATACAGAAATTGCTTAAATTGAATTCTTATCATGAAAGATTTTCTAGAAAAGGCAACTATTGGGCCAAACCCCAAGGAATGAGTTGCAAACCCAGAGTCAAGTAGAGGATTTGGGAAATGCATTACACACAGAGAGAGGACCCTGTGTCCAAAAGCAAAGAAGGAGAGAAGCACATTGAGAGAAATGCTCTAATTAGGAATATTGAACTTGAGGGTCTGCATGCACTCAAGAAGCTGAGAGAATATTGGGACCCCAGGCTGAACCCTCAACCATGAGGCCCCAATAAAGACGACGACTGGACGTTGCTGGCTTAAACTTCTCTTTATTATACCTCTCTCTCTCTGGGATTGAGGATGCTACCCGAGCAGTAATAGTAACCATTCTCTTAACCCTGACAGTAACTGTCTCTCTAACCGCAATTGCTTCTCTCACCCCATTCTCGTTCTCCGTCAACCTTCTACCAGCAACCCACCAACCACGAGCAACCAACCAGCCTCCCAGCAACCACACCACCCAGCAACCACCCGCCTTCTTTCCAAAACCTCTTTCTCCCACAGGAGGTGGAGGCTCTTAAAGCCGCGCAGGGCTTGAGCCACGAGGTGCCTCCTACAGCTCTCTCCTGGGCCGGCCACAAGCCGGGCGTGCTGGTGCATGCGCTCTGGCATGGCGCAGCCCTAGGATGTTACCACCTGCAGCCACTTCTGACACTCTGCCAGGCGCCATCTAGAGGCGGGGTCTTTCCGGTGGGGCTAAGACCCCAACAAGAGAAGACCTTAGCAATGGGGTTAAGTTCATAAATTGCCCGGTTTGTGACATGCTAAAAAATGAGAACTTCCTTTGAAGACGTCGAGGAGGCACGGAAGACCTTTAATACGATTGCTGTGTTTAGTGGTCCAAGCTTCAACCGCCTGCGGTGAAAAATAAGATCATATTTACTCACGAGGATCAACTTATGTTGACCCTAATGAGACATTTCTATGCCGTTGTCTATGTGGCAGCTGCTGTTCTCCTCCGCATCATTTATTAATTTGTCGAATACAACTCTCGAGACTGTGGATCCACAGGGCTGCTCACTGCAGCCGACCCGTGAACATCTGTCTGGCCGGCAAGATCACCCTCCCTGTTTACTGCTTTTACTAACTAGCCCCTGCTCCTTACTCTTTGGCTTGGTCTAAAGGTCACAGGCTTGTTGCCAATTTCTTTACACCCCTTGTAGAGCAGGTGAGATCGGACTGTAAGGTTTACTGGGATCTCAATGAAATCTGGGCAGCTATAGGAGTACACAACCCTGAGAATTAACTGCGGCTTCTGTACAGATCCCTCTTCTTACCCTCTTCTTTGGTCAGGCAGACACCTTGTCTTAATCTATGTGCCAAGGGCAGATCATCAGTCCCCGCCAAAACTTTCTCTCCTATCTCGGTCTGCTGCCTGCTGACCAGTCCTCAGCTGTGGACCTGAGGTTGATATCAGCAGGGAATACAGGATTGGCAGGAGAAGCCAAGTTCCCTTCAGAGGAAGCGCCATCCACATCTGTTGGTTTTGTGATCTCATGAGTGTGACTAGCTGGGTGTGGTGGGGCACACTTGTAATCCCAGTACTTAGGAGGCTGAGACCGGAGGATCCAGGTTCACGGCCAGCTCAGCTACTTAGTGAGGCCCTCTGCAACTTAGTGAGATCCTGTTTCAAATAACGAATGAAAAAATCCTGTGGGTATAGCTTGGAGGTAGAATGGCCCTGGGTTGTTTATCCCCTAGTACTAAAAAAAAAAAAAAAAAAAAAAAAAGAGTGTGACTGCTAACTAGAATCTCTTGCAGCTACTTCCATTTCTATGGCTTCCACGGTGATTGCTAATTTGTCTCCCCTCAGGGACTGGCCACACATAGGCAAAGAACAGCCTGTTTCAGCTTAAGAGGTAAAAGGTTGGCCTCCCGAGTCATATTTTAAGACCTGGTTCTGTCACTTGCTAGACTAAGTAGCCTTGGCAATCCAGGAGGTTAATTAACTGTTCTCAGACATAGATTCATCATCTGTAAACTGGGATAAATAGTTATAATACCCACAGCCAAGATGATCATGAGGAGTGAATAGCATGAAGAGGTCCAGCACAGGACCTGGCATGAAATAAGCAATAAGGAGTAGTTATTACTATTGTTAT
This sequence comes from Graphiurus murinus, assembly GCA_004027655.1. Classification (NCBI taxonomy): domain Eukaryota; kingdom Metazoa; phylum Chordata; class Mammalia; order Rodentia; family Gliridae; genus Graphiurus; species Graphiurus murinus. The sequence continues at coordinate 29,061 of PVLC010006197.1, read as the reverse complement.
TAGCACCATAATTATTACAATGTATTTTGGTCCTTCCTTTTTCACTGAATTATTTTATGTGTTTCACATAATTCTGCATTATTATTTTATTAGTATCAAAGCTTTTATACCATGACAAACAATTTTGAGTCTTTTTTGCCTCTATGATTGTTTGGAATATCAATTATTTTAGTTTGCTTTTATGCTAATGCATGTTTTCTGCAAATGTCTAGCTTTGTGACATAGGTAATCATCTGATACTAATTTAAACCTGACAACTTTTTTTTTTTTAAACTCTGAACAGATTTCAAAATGGTCACTTGTAGATATTTGAATGTTAAGCCTTTTCTGGGTCACAGTATAATGCGGTTCTTAACATAATTTCAGAAATTGCATTATACATTTAATGTAGTTTACTTTTGGATTTTTATTTCCTTCTCTCTACATGGCTTAGCTGATAGGTCTGCATGCAGGGGATAAAGCAGAGACTGCTGATAAATAAGTCACAGTTCCTGCTTTTAAAAGACTCCGGCTTTTCTACAGAACACACACATGCAAAAGGCCACAGAAATACAGTCTTGCCGGTTTTGTTTGATTCAATTTATAGCACAGTAAAGGCAGGGACACGCCATCTGGCAGCAGAGGAGGAAGGGCAAGAGAGAGCTTCAAAGAGCGGTTATGTTGACGCTCGGTCTTGGCAAATAGACTAATAAAGAAAGGGGCGGTGTTCCACTCCCCTTAGGAGGGGTGTGTGTGCACACATGTGCATGGAGGTTTAGGCTCATGACACGACATGCTGAGTGCTGCAGGAAACTCTTCCTAGATCTGGGGAATCCGTGGAGGAAGGTGGCGGTAGAGAGGAGAGCCGGGTCAGAAGCATGGTGAGTTGAACATGTCTGATGTTAAAATACCAGGTTCTACTTTGTCGGTAACAAAGGATGGCACTTGGTGGTGTGATCGTTATGTGATCTCATTTGTATTTTTGGTTCAATCAATCCAGCAGTAGTTTGGGGGGTGGCTTGGAGTGAAACTGGATGTAATTTTTATTTGTTTGTTTTTGTGGCACTGGGGATTGAACCCAAGGGCATTCTACCTCTGAGCTACACCTCCTAGCCCTATTTTATTTTGAAACAGGGTCTCACTGAGTTGCTAAGGGCCTTGCTAAGTTGCTGAGGCTGACCTTGAACCTGCAATCCTTCTGTCTCAGCCTCCCAAGTACTGGAATTATAGACGTGCACCACCATGCCCAGCAAGAGGTTGTAATTTGACAAGTAAGGAAACCTTCGTAACTACCTAGGGAAGACTTAAGAAGAGACCTACAGTATGTTAGTAGTAAGGGGCATTAAAGGGGTGAGGCAAACAGAAGTAGAGGTGGAAATGAATTTAGGACCTAATGTCTTAGACATAGTGGATATAGGGGAAAGGGAGACACCATCCATGATTTAGGAAGAACAATGAACAAGCATATGCAAACATTTCCTGTAGACTATGCAGGTAAGAATGTTGGCTGATGGGTATGGAATTCAGTAGAGAAATGTTGACTAGAGATACACATATTGAGGACTAAGGTCAGGAAATGCAGAATTATAATAGAAGAGGGCCAGGAGCCACGCTGCAGAACACTGGTACCCTCTAGGTAGAAAGAGGACATGAGCAGGGCAGAATAACACCACCACTGGAAGACTCAAGCCCAGGTCAAAAAGGGAGCAGTGTGGTCAAAAATCTCGAGAAGGACGTGGTCCTCTGACTGATGGCACTGGGAACTCCCAACCGTTTATCCTTGGAAGGCAGCTAACAGCAGTACAATAGCCACTTATATTTGTATTTCCTCCCTCCGTTTCCTTGACCGCTCATGCTGAGCCTGGTACATTGTCATTGAACGATAACTGACAAACGATATTAATGACGCCTGTAAAACCAGAGAACACAGAGTCTTCTCACAAATCAATGAAATAGAACTGGCACCCTCTTCTTTGGCAGCCACATGATAAGTAGAAGAGGAAGAGGAAGAGGAAGAAGAAGAAGAAGAAGAAGAAGAAGAAGAAGAAGAAAACCCCATAAGATTTCTCATTTGCTGTATCATGAAATCTTCCCATTGCCATAAAGTCCAAGCACATCACCTCATAAAACTAAAAGTTAATTGAAAACCACCTTCAGTGTGCCTCACATTGAGTTATATTAGTCTCCCACTATGTAATAAAAACTTTCATTTGTTTAGCATCAGAAGCTATCTGATGCTAGGTTCCATTTAACTCAATAAAGAAAAAAATTCCTATTCTGGTTTACTTTTAAATTACATTATCAAAATACATTTTTTTTTTTTTTTTTTTTTTGTGGTACTGGGGATTGAACTCAGGGGCATTCTACCTCCGAGCTACACCCCAGCCCTATTTTTTATTCTTTATTTTGAAACCGGGTCTCACTAAGTTGCGGAGTGCCTCACTAGGTAGCTGAGGCTGGCCGAGAACCCGGATCCTCCGGTCTCAGCCTCCCGAATGCTGGGATTACAAGCGTGCGCCACCACGCCCGGCAAAATACATTTTAAGTATAGTTAATACAAAATTAAAATATTGCTTCTTGAAAGGAGAAAATGCCATATTAAGTTAAGAATTATTTAATCAAAACAAAGAAATATAGCAAGGAATGTCTCTTTGTCTTTGTTACCACATTAAATAACAACAATATTGCTTTTTGGTGAGAATTTGTTCTTACCAGTGTTGGAGCAGAAAAGTACTAGTTGGACATAAACCTCAAGTCTTGATTCCATTGCTAATGTTTTTAATAATTTTGAAAAAATATTTAACATGCCTAGGCATTGATTTTTGTCTATAAACACGTTATAAAATATCCTTCTCAGGTGGTGTGTGTGTGTGTGTGTGTGTGTGTGTGTGATGAGGGTCAGGTGATATCACACAAAATCACTGGGAAAAATATTGAAGTTCTATAATTAGAAAGTATTATTAATCTCGGTCTCACATTAGCAAAATGTTTCAAATAAGTTTGGAGAGAAAGGAGTCATGTCACAACTTCCTAATACTTAAAACCCAAGCAAAACAAATATCTAAAATAACATGTTACATCACCATGGTTTATAGAATATAAAGCATGCAATTTAATTTTAGAGGATATGAATGTTTCTAGTTAAGGCTTCAAAATAAAATATTTCTAAGTTCTCAAAATTATAATCCTGCCTTTCCTTAAACTCTGGCAGATTTTCATTGTGGTTTTTATTTACAAAATGGCTCATCTTTGGGTTGGCTGTACTATTTTATAAAGATGAGAGAATCTCCATGGGGATAGACCTTGAAAATAGAGCCAAGTCTTCTTTCCAGGCTATAGAGACGAAAGATGGCGCAATCTTTTCTCTCTCTCTCTCTCTGTCTGTCTCTCTCTCTGTCTCTCTGTCTCTCTGTCTCTCTCTCTCTCTCTCCCTCTCTCTCTCTCTCTCTCTCTCTCTCTCCACTCCTCTCATCCAAAGTATTTCTACTTGTTTTACACTTAGGCCAGGTTTGCACGACTGTCTGACTGACAGATTATAGCAGTGGCGTTGCTATGTCAGCTTCTAGCCAGGCCTTAAGATACTCACAATTTCAACTTCCTGTGAGAATACCCACTTCTGGAATGTGACGGCCATGCTGTGAGGAAGCCTATGGGCCCCCACGGAGGGATCCACATGGGGAAACTGAGGCATAATGGCACCAAGTACCCAGCCTGCTCAGCCTACCTGGCTGAGTTTGTGGCAGAGTTACTACAGTTGGCTAGCTGCTGTGATCAGAATGTTTTTGTTTTCCTAAGACTCCTGTGTTGAAACCCTAACCCCTAACATGATGGTATTTGGAGATGGACTCTTTGGGACATTAGACCCTGAGGAGGGAGAGCCCTCGTGATGGGATTAGTGCTCTTATAAAAAGAGTTTGTTCTTTCTCTTTGTCTCTCCCTCTCTCTCTCCACCACGTGAAGATCCAACAAGAGGAAAGCCATCTGTTAACTAGGGATTGGTGCTTCACCACAAACCGAATCATGCTGCCACCTGGATCTCAGACTTCTAACCTTCAGATCAATGAGGAGCAAAGGTTGTTAAGGCCTCTCAGTCTGTGGTGTTTTTGTTACTGTAGTTCAAGCTGAGCAAGACACTGGCTATGTAAGTGAATCTTCTTGGAAGTGAATTCTGTCCCAGACAGGCGGCCTGAACTGATGCCCAGGAGGAACTGAAACTCATCATCTCTACCCAACCCCTGCCCTATTGCACATTCAGAGCAATAAATGTCCTTTGAAGTTACTGAATTCTGGCTTGTTAGATATGGAGTCATAGATGACTGAACTATAGATATATCACATTGTAACTAAAGAAGAATCTGAGCCGGGCGTGGTGGTGCACGCTTGTAATCCCAGCATTTGGGAGGCTGACACCGGAGGATCCTGGTTCGAGGCCAGCTTCAGCTACCTAGTGAGGCACTCTGCAACTTAGTGATACCTGGTTTCAAAATAAAGAATAAAAAACAGGGCTGGGGGTATAGCTTGGAGGTAGAATGCCCCTGAGTTCAATCCCCAGTACCTCAAAAAAAAAATAAATAAAAAAGAAGAAGAATCTGTATTGCAGTTTCATTAACAACATATTGTAAAAACAAGACTTTTTTTTTAGTGCCTGAAAATATAACATGTTTGGTCATTATTTCCATAAGTACAATACAATATAAATATAAAAATCAATGTGTTGAAATCACCACTGATCCTCCTAGCTATTTTCCTCCTTCTCACTCTGTTTTCTCAAAATATTTTGTCCTGTTTTTGATAATAATCTCTTATGCTTTTCAATGACTCTTATTGCCTACTGGATTGTAATCCCTCTTTTGTACCATCAATAATCTTCTATTCAGTAGATACTCAATAGCCATGTGTTGAATGAATTGACTCAATGTACTTAAATTATAGAAGTATGCAAAAGTTGGATGTGGTAATTTTCAGGGAGGGTTGTACCCTTGCTGTGTGTGTAATTGACACAATAATTAACTTACTGGTCGCTTTATTGCTTTTCTCTCTTTGGGACCCAATAATAGAATGCAGTTTAATTCTGGCTCCATCATGGGTATTTACTTAGGAAAATTGAAAAAAGCCATTTGTATACCTCAGCTAAGACTTCTCTTAGGAAGTAGTATCGAGGTGGGCGTTGGGCTCCTGATAAGATGCTACCTGCATCTTCCATCGCATCCAGTTTAAGTTCACTGCTTTGATCACAGTAGGTGAGGAGGTATTTTTCCCATAAAATTAGGGTCAGATAATTCTTCAGCCTCTTCTAACTTTTTGATGTTAGGGAAAAATGAGCTAAAAAAAATTTTCAACCTCAAAAATTCAAGTATGATGAACCAGCAGAATACATGATTTAAAGCATGAAGAATCAGCAGTTAGAGTGGCTGATTATGGAGCCCAGGTGAGGAGGTGACCAGAGAAGATGCTTCTAGGCTTGGTTATTTAGGATGGATAAGTCGGTGGGTTTGGGGACCAAAGGTTAGGTTTGAGGGGAAAAGAAAGATTTAGTGAAGATCAGTTTTGTGATTTAGTGAAGATCAGTTTTCCTTAGAGAAAATGGGAAAGAAAAGAGTTTAGATAGCTTTTGTTTATTGTTAATGTTGTTCACTTATTTAGCTTTTGTGCTGAATAAGACAACTTTCCACCTCTGCAAATTTGTCTAAATTGCTTCTCTCCTGCCCTGAGTCTCTGTTTTGTCAACTGCAAAGTGGAGATAATAGTAGTTATTACACAGAATTCTTGAGATTACATAAAATAAACATAAGTATATACTTATTATATATATGTATATATGTGTGTGTGTGTGTGTGTGTGTGTGTGTGTGTGTGTGTGTGTTTATAAACTTAGCATAGTCCCCATGGTATAATACTCCCCCACAAGCAAATGTTGGATCTATTCAACAAATGACAATTGAATGCCATTTCTTTCCTTTAGGCACTGGTAATACAAAGGTAGACAAGATGTAGTCTATTTTCTAAAGGAAGAACAAAAAAAGGTGTGCTTATTTAAAATGACTGACCAACTTTAGCATCTAAAGGAATAGGTTCTTGGCATCTGCCAACTTATGTGAAAAGAGGAAGTATACCAAAGGTTGGCAAATATTTCCAAGTGAGAATACACCTGAACTTCAATGCACAATAGGTTTGTTTTGTTCTCTTTAGAATTTCATTTCCAAACATTTGCTTTTCTGGATTAGAACAGTCATGGGAGTATAACTTGTAAGAGGACTTTTTAAGGAAGGAGAGGGCAACGTTGAGTAGAAGCATGGAGCTGGGGCTGTAGCTCAGTGGCAGAACATGTGGTCCAGCCTGGGCAAGGTCCTGGGTTCAATCTCCAGCAACCACACCAACAAGAGAAAAGATTAGCATGCTGCTCACAGAGTGAACTAGTAGAGATTGTGAAGCAGAAAAAAATGCTATATTGTTTGGCAGTTGACTATAAAAATAAAATAGTCTCTAAATTATGTAAATTAAGCAATAACAACAACAAAACAGTGACAGAAGCTAACTAGAAAAAAATAGCAAGAGTCAAAGCTATTGACTCTTTGCTATACAACATAGCCAAGAGGCTATGAGTGAAACAGGCCATCAGGAATGAAAAAAAAAGTGAGTGCCATTTAGAGGTCCTTAAAGTAGAGCTGGATGTGATGGCTCATGCTTGTAATCCTAGTACTTGGGAGGCTGAGACAGGAGGATCACAGGTTCAAGACCAGCCTCAGAAACTTAGTGAGACCCTTCACAACTCAGTGAGACCCTGTTTCAAAATAAAATAGGGTTGGGGTGTAGCTTAGAGGTAGAATGCCCTTGGGTTCCATCCCCAAAGAAAAAAGTCCTTAAAGTAAGGAGGATCAAATATGTGCTGGGCATGCTTATATACTACCAGGGAATCATTTTAAGTCAATGAAAAAGTTGGAAGAATGACAAAGGAGTGTAAATTGTGTACCAGTAGCAATTATTTACAGAGAAGACTGGGAATGATTGTCTACTCATAGTATATTCCTTTCCAAGGAACTATGTATACACATAGTTTTGTATGCATGTTTCAGAAAGAAAAAGAATCTATAGAATACCATTAATTTCAGGCCATGTCTAAAATATTTAGGTATTATGGACTGGTTAAGATAAATATTATTGTTTGTTTATGCCACCGACTTACGTGTTTTCTTAGCAAATGAATGCTTGAGCCAGTACAGATCAGAAAGGATTTAGTTGTTTAGAGCTTTCAAAACATCTGGAAAGTTATTCTGGCAAGTAGAATCAAGTCCATTAGCAAAACAGATGTTTTCCACTCTGGCGGGAAAACATGACTTTCTTATATGTATTGCACATGGTCCAAATCCTTTCAGAAATAACACTCCACCTCTTAAAGGGCCTTGGGACCACAGCGCTCTTGGGGACTCAGCCAGTAAAAGCAAAACCAAGGCTACTTAGGTGTTTGAAAGTCAATATTTTACAATAATCTTTTTATCTTGTGTTTTATAAAGCCAGGGAGAAAAGTTTGCAAGTTGAGGTTGCCTTTCCAAGCCCTCAATTAAAAAGTTGGAATTGGATGAAAACCAACTTGTAATCATTGGCAGGACCCCTGGGAGCTAAGAGTGGGGAAGGACAGGAGGTCAGGAGAGAACAGAGTGGCCTGAGAGGCTTTCTGGTTTCTTTTGCTCAGAATAAGTAAAGGGAAGAGTCTTCCCATTCACCATTTGGAAAGAGTCTTAGATGCTCTAGGAGACAAGTCTTGACAGAAACAAAACAAAAACAAAAACTACTGAGCCCCAGGAATATAGGAAGTGGATCCACTCAAAATTCATCCAGCCAAAAATTTCCTTTCACAGATGAATCTCACATTTTTACCTACAGATGAATTTTAACTATTAGATGGCGTAAGTCACATTTGCTAATTATTTTTTAGTCTTTGTAAATATAGATATACATTTTTGTTGTTGAAATAGGTCTTGTTTTGTTGCCCAAGCTGACCCAGAACTCCTGGGCTCAAGTGATCTTCCTGCTGTCTCTCAGCATGTGCCTCAGTGCCCACGAGTATATAGATATAAAACTTTAATAGATGAAAATCACTTGGACTGGTCTTTTATTTTACTCTAAAATGTCCCATATCTGATAGAGCCAATGTCCTGGAAATTGAAACATTTTCCAATGGAATATTTTCCTGCTGTAAATATTAGACTTTTTAGCATTCTTTTAACCTAACATAAAATGGAAATAAGGGAGTAAAAAGGACACAAAAGTGACTTTTTTATTGTAACAAATGGAAGAAGGCTGACTTGATGAAGCTGATTAAACTGATTTAGAATCATCCGGGTTGTCAATATTTTAAAATGTTACTCAACCAAATAGAAAAGTATTTAGGTTGCCCCAGATCACTGCTGAGAAAAATTTTATAGTTTTGAAAGCACATCCTCCAAAGATAAAGGGTGCAAATCATTACTTAGATTTAAAGATATTGAGACTTCTACTATTTCTAGATAAGTGTTGCCTGCTGGCACAAGATGTTTTAGGTCTCTTTATAATGAGATGCTATCCTGGTATAAGCTATGGCACTGACAGAGACTCTCTATTTGTGCTCTGTTCTTCTCAGCTTGGTACGTAAGCCTGCCAAAATCACTACTATTATGAATGCTGGGATTTGGATTCACATGTGTCAGGAAAATGTGAATAGAGTCAATTATTGACACTAGGCAGGCACCTCTTATTTTCAACTTCTTATTAACATTATAACCTGACCCACTTATGATATCATCACCATTTCTGTTTACTCTCATTCCTGTCTGAAACTTGCTCATCAGGAATTTTAGAAAGAATGCCTTTGAACCTGAAACACTTTAATTATCACCCCGCTCCAGGGAATTGTGAGCTAGAAAGATGCCATACTTTAGAGAGCAAAATAAAGATCTCTCTATGAAGGTTATTTGCATTTGTCTAAGAGATAATGCTATTCATCCATTGCATGGAGGATGGCCCAGAATAGAGATGAGCAAGGAGCAAAGCTGTGCTAAGTGGATAGCTTTCTAATTTCACTTGAGACAAGTGTAACTTTACTTTGTTTGAAGTGTTGTGAATTCCTAAGACTGGGTGTATACCAGTCATTATGATTTGGATGTAGACTGTCTCCTGAAGACTATCGTGGACTATGTTCAGAGGTGCTGTAATTGAATCATGAAGGTTGTAACTTCATTAGTCAGTGAAATCATTGTAATGGATTTACTGGGTGGTAATCTAGGCAGGTACAAGGTGACTGGAGGGTGTGGTCTTGGGGACTACAGATATGTCCATGAACCCCCTTCTCACTAGCTCTCTCTGCTTCTGGCTTCTGTGATGTGAGTACAGAGCCCATTTTCTTTCTCTCTTTCTCTCTCTCTCTTCCCTGCACCATGCTCTGAGCTCCACAAACATCACCTGACCTAACATGGACTAAATCGCTGAAACCTTCAGTACTGTGAGCAAATAAATCTTCCTTCCTCTAAGTTGTGGTCATTAGGTTTTCTGGCTCGCAGCACTCAGAATGGTGATGGAAACAACAATTTGGGTAAGTATGAGAATAAATACTAAAGTCAGAAAAACAACAACAGCAAGTTATACATTTTTTTGTATCCCATCTGGCTCCATCTTACAGCCCTCCTAGGGGATAGTTGAAAACTGACATTGTGTGGACAGGAAAAGGAAGAGTTGGAAGTACAAGAGTACAACAAAAGTATGAAAAATAGGAATATGTACAATGGAAGGCTTTGTGTTATGCCCTAGAAGTGAAAGTTAAGTTTTGGCACCATTTCTAGGATTGATAGGCATCCATTTCAGTTGCTTACAGAAGGAGGAAGAAAGTTTACACATGGGAAAGATTTCAGAGTAGAAGCAAAGCCAGGGTATTTCAAGGAATGCTTCATAGAGAAAATTGTAAGAAACAACACCAATGATTACATTAGCAAGGACACAATCTGAAAGAAACTTTACAGCTTTTCTATTACTGCCTATTCCTATTTTTTCCCCCTCTGTGGAAGGTGAGACAGAGCACACAGGGAAACAGGTGACGGAGAAAAAGAATATGAACCCATGTGACCTTGCCTCCTTCTTTCCCAGTCTTAGGAAGGAAAGCAGGAACATATCATTAGGCAAAATCTAAAGACAATAAAACTCGAGGTTCCTTTTTTTTTTTTTTTGCGGTACTGGGGATTGAGCTCAGGGGCATTCTACCTCTGAGCTACACCCCCAGCCCTATTTTTTATTCTTTATTTTGAAACCGAGTCTCACTAAGTTGCGGAGGGCCTCACTAGGTAGCTGAGGCTGGCCGCGAACCCGGATCCTCCGGTCTCAGCCTCCCGAATGCTGGGATTACAAGCGTGCGCCACCACGCCCGGCTAAAACTCGAGGTTCCTTTTATGGACAAAACATGCCACAGACCCGAATGGGAAAACAGTCAAAGATCATGAATTACAAGGAAATTAGAATTAATAGGCCCTTAGGTTTCTACTTAAATACATCTCTGAAAGCTCATTGAACCTTTTTTTCCAACTCATTCTATCCAGTGAAACCTTCCATCTGGCTTTGCTGAGAAAGAATTCTGATGTTGTGGAGTAGCAGCAGTGTAGCTGGAAGGAACCTGCATGTCTTTTCCTCCAACGCCCTCATTTTTCCTTAGCAATTCTAGAGTGTGATGTAAACAGAACCTGTTGCACATGTTCCAGATTTGCTCATCGGAAACAAAACAGCTTCTGTCTCGCCCGCATTCCCTTCCAGCTACTACGCGGTCCTCCTCTCTCCTCAGCAAGGATTCTTGCCACAGCAGTACACCTTGGCTCCACTCGCTTCCTTGTCTCTTTTTCACTTTCCCAGGCCACACAACTGTCACTCCACTGGGGCTGTCCTCAGTCTGATCCCCTCAAAAATCTTTTCTGCACCCAAGTAGGCTCCAGAGCAAGAGGGCTGGCCTCTCTCATTAACATCCTGTAAACCTGGAGCAAGTTCCTGTCTTATTTTCTCATCTGTAAAGTGGGGGTGACTATAAAATAATAATAATAATAATAATAATAATAATAATAATAATAATAATAATCCCTACCTCACAGGGTTTTGGGGAGCATTGATTAAGTTAAGCCATGCAAACCGCTTCTAGCAGTGTTTGGTGTGTTATAGTCCAATAATAATAATAATAATAATAATAATAATAATAATAACAATAATAATAAAGATTTAGGATTATTAGTAATATCTTTCTTGATGCTGTTGTATTAGTGCTAACCAGTTCTGGGATTCCTTTACTCTCTCCCTCTTTCCCTCTTTCCTTGGCTTCCTTCACTGTCTGCCTCTTTCCCTCTTTCCTTGGGTTCCTTCACTCTCTCCCTCTCTCCCTCTTTCCCTCTTTCCTTGGGTTCCTTCACTCTCTCCCTCTTTCCCTCTTTCCTCGCTGCATGCACCAGTCTTTGAGTCTCTATTATGTGCCAGGAAACAGGGGCCACTGCAGTGAGCAAGACGGCACAGTGTGTGTTCTCACGGGATGCACACACCTTGTTTTCCTATCAACCTCTCGGCTGCTTTGCAGTTTTCAGGTCTGAATCCGTACCTCTCTGTCGCTTGGTCTCTTGAATGATCCAGACACTTTGTCTTCCTGTCTTCACGTATAATCTTGAAGATGAAGGCATCCAGGCTATTCCAAACTTCCCTTCTGTCTTGACTTTACTTCTTAGTCTACACTTTCAGCTGCTGATGAGTGGTTGCCACTGCTCGCAAAGGTTCTTCTGTCCCCAGATGTCCAACAGGGGATGGAGTATCTTCCAGCTGCCGTCTCTTTTCACCAAATCTGGTTGGATCCTGTAATCCATGGTGCTGCCACCCATCCAGACTCCCCCAGCAGCATCTTCTTCCTTCAGGGACAGTTGCAACATTTCACCAGTTGGCAGTTTTGTTTCTCACTTGATTCTCTATGTTGTCCTTCCCAGTTCAGATCTGATTCTTTTTAAAGAAGACCAGCCTCCAATTTTTGTTTTTGTTTTTGTTTTTTGTTTTTGGTATGATACAAGGGATTGAACCCAGGGGCATTCTACCTCCAAGCCACACCCCCAGCCCTATTTTATTTGTATTTTGAAGCAGGATCTCACTAGTTTGATGAGAGTCTCACTACTTGCTGAAGTTGGCCCCCAACCTGTGATCCCTCTGTCTCAGCCTCCCAAACACTGGGATTACAGGTGTGTGCCACCATGCTCGGCCAGTCTCCAAAATTATTTCTACTTCTACTATCTTCCATTCCACAAGTCATCATCTTATGCTTTCTAAAGCACAACTCTGATTATTAATTCAATCATTTATTCACTCACTCATTCATTTAATAACATTTAGGGTAAATCCTCTGTAAGGTCATTTTGTTTCCCTCTTTAAGTTCTTTCAAAGGCGTCTTGACCCATTTTTGTACATCCTGTGTCATCTTCACCCCATCCCATTCCCTTGACAAAGTGCTCCATGTTCTTCAAAACTCAGCTCAGAGCTGGTCACACACCTGTAATCCCAGCCCTTGGGAGGCAGAGATAGGAGGATAGCAGGTTGGAGGCCAAGGTCAGCAACTTAGTGAGACTCTGTTTCAAACTGAAAACATAAAAAGGGCTGGGGGTATAGCTCTGAGGTGGAATGCACCTGGGTTCAATCCTCAGGACCAAAACAAACAAAAAAATCAGCTCAAATTTCTCCTCATTCATTCATTCATTCATTTATTCATCCATCCATCCACTCATCATCTCTGCCCAGCATTGGGAATATGGCAATAAACAAAACGGACAAATCTGATATCACTGAATTTATATGGTGGAAATACACAATAAATTATTGAACAAGATATTCAGATTGTGATAGGACCTATAAAAAGGCAATATAATGCAATAGGGAGAGAGGGAGAGGGAGAGGGAGGAGAGAGAAGAAGAAGAAGAAGAAGAAGAAGAAGAAGAGGAGGAGGAGGAGGAGGAGGAGGAGGAGGAGGAGAGGAGGAGAGGAGGAGGGAGAAAAATGGAAATAAGTTTGTGTGGGTGATTGGTCAGAGAAATCTGTTCAGATGACACAGGAATAGGCTGAGCCCTGAACGGAGTGAGGGAGTGAGCCGGGCAGCTTCCTGGAAGAAGAAGAAGGGCATTCCAGGACACGGGAGCAGCAGGTGCTCCTGCCCTGTGCTGGGAGTGTGCCCAGTGCTCCAGGAACAGCATGGCTGGTGGAAACCGCTCAGCAGAAGGGAGGCCGCGCCTGACGGTGCACAGCAGAGCTGGGCACTCATTCCTCAGTGCTCAGATGGTGCCTGATAGGAAGTTGTGCTGTTGCAGCGTGGCTGCCATTACTTGCTTCTGTCTGATTGCTCATCTTCAAGCCCTCGGGGGTGGGGGATCAGCTCGCTTGCCTTTCTGTATCCTCAGGGTCTGTCCCTGTGCTTGGCAGGTGCGTGCACCCTTGCAGAATGGGTGAGTCAGAGGCCCTTAAGATGAATCGGAAGAGGCCTGAGTCACCTGATGGGGTTTCTGGTCTCGCTGCTCTCAGTGACTCCTGGAGGGGGAGGGTTTTCACTGATTCACCCACAGCAGCTGCTACTGATGTTTTGCCAATTTTGGGCAACTTCCCTCCTGGACACTCCTGTGCTGATCTCCAGTCCTGACCCTCGTCTCCTTCCGGATTTTTTGTGTGTTGCAACTGTAAATGGGTCCTGTTTGGGCAGTGCCACCCAGGGCCACCGAAGGGTTCTGGGTCAGAGAAATGGGGAGGTGCATGCTGGGAGAGCTGGTAAGTGAGGGCACATGGGGACTGTGGGCCAGGGCTTGCAAGTTGAGCAGAGGAGAGAAATATTGGCAATTGACTCTGAGTATCTACAAGTCTCACCCTGAGATTGTACTTTTAAAGTTTTATAAAGCACTTTTTTTTCTTTTTTGAGGTACTGGGGATGGAACTCAGGGGCATTCTACCTCGAGCTACACCCCAGACCTACTTTTTATTCATTATTTTGAAGCTGAGTCTCACTAAGTTGCGGAGGGCCTCACTAGGTAGCTGAGGCTGGCCTCGAACCGGGATCCTCCAGTCTCAGCCTCCCGAATGCTGGGATTACAAGCGGGCGCCACCACACCCGGCTTATAAGCACTTTTTAAAAAATAATTTCCACAGGCTTTTTTTTTCCTGTGGAAGAGTGAAGAAGCTTTAGGTCTTATTTTGTTTACATATGACCTAAATGTCATGTAGGCATAAATTAGAATAGCATCCCCGAAAGTAGGAGATATTTATAAAATGAGACAATGTGTTTTGTTTTTTCTCTCTCTTTTAAAGCAGGAAGTTGGAGGTTTTTGTTTTTTGTTTTTTTTAGATAACAACCTCAAAAATTGTGAAGAGGTAAGAAATATTAGCAAACAAAAGTAGCTTCTAAAATCATTGAAACTTCATTCTAGTTTATGGGATTAGGTTTTGCTGCAAAAGTCATGTGCTAATTACAGATTCTGCTGGGGGTGTGATGGATATGTGGTCTAAGCCCCCCACATTACCTGTGCAAAATCAAAACACACCTGGTTGCGAGCTTTGTGGATCTATGTAGTACAGGTTACTACTGCCCATAATTTGAGTACCATTCATAAGATAAATGCTATGTTTCACAAGATAAGAAAGTGTGGAAAATGCTTTGAAAGTATTGCATTTTAAAAGTGCTCATTAAAGGGATGGGAGAAAACATTACTACTTGTTCTGAAGTCTTGTTAACTGCAATATTAGTCATGATATTTCAGACATAAATCCAGATTTCTTGTAATTGAAAAGTACCATCATATTTTCTAGCTCTAGTTGTGCTAAAATACACTACTGACAGACTACAAAAAGCAATCCATGTTGAGTCTAATAAACATGACCTATTACCAAGACAGTTTTTGTTTTTGTTTTTTTTTTAACAGTAGCTAAATGACAACTCATGGAATAAAATTAGGTCTCAAAAGCTTAAGTGAAAATATCTAGTGCTACTTTACATTGGCAGGTCAATATATTGAATGTGACTTCATAACTGTTCTATGATTGTATTAAAATATTTCTGGAATTAAAATAAAGAGATGGGGAACATTTATGATATTTGGAAAGTCAACGAGTGCTTAGTGTGTACTTTAGAGATTTTTCAGGACGTATCCATGTGTGTTTCTGAGTCTTTTCAGATGAAATTGCAGTTGGAGTCAGGAGGATATATTTGCTTTTGCTCTGTCAAAAGTAGGGTTTCTGCACCGTGACCAGGAAAACTATCTTGAAGGTTGTGGAAGTTACCTTGAGTACCAGGGATATCTGAGTGATGTAGTTACTCAAAGACATGACCTAGCGTTTTAAGATGTTCCAAATTTGCAATAGGGGTTTGTTTTGGTTTTCTCCACCGCTCTGCCGAGGGTTTTCTGTCAATGAAGAAGAAAGTTTGGGTGCCAACTAAAGGAAGCAGGGTTTGTGTTTGCAATACCAATGAGTGTATCCAAGGGGAATTGTTAAATAGCCTAAGGGTTACTCTAGCTCAGCAAACCTAATGATACAAAAAAAAAAAAGCAACTTTAGATTGTAGGGTTAGGAATCCTAAGACTCTGGCTGAGTTCCAGCAGAAACAAAGAATTCAGAAATATGCAAAATTCACAATGGATAATAAAATGTTATTATTGTTACATTTTCTTTCCTATGAAAATCATGATGTAGTTCTGTACTTGAAAGTTCAAACATTGTAGAATACAGTCGCCACAGTAATGAAATAACTCCTAATTTACAATGTCATCCTCTTCTCCATAAGAATACTATTAAAATGTTGGTTTATGCCCGGCGTGGTAGTGCATGCCTGTAATCCTAGTACGTGGGAGGCTGAGATAGGAGGATCACAAGTTGGAGGACAGTCTTAGTAACTCAGGGAGAACTTCAGCAACGTCGTGAGTCCCTGTTTCAGAACAAAAAATAAAAAAAGGCTGGAGGAGGCAGCTTGGAAGTAGAATACCTGTGGATTCAACCTCCAGTACCAGAAATAAACAAAACAAAACAAGCAATGAATAACAACAAAGAAATGTTACCTTCCATTTCTCTGTTGATTTTTTCTACATAAGTTAATCTACGCTACAGAGAATATTGTAACTTGCCTATTTCTCCCCACTTAACAACAGTATAGCTTGCTGTCTGTCTAAGTTAGTAGTCCATGTCACCCCACCAGCTTTTCAACTGTGAGGTAGAATTCCATTTTACGGCTATCATTTCAAACATACAATTTTTTGAAGTTTTTCTTTTCCCTACTGTTACTATTATTATCGCACTGCGATTCTCATCTGCTCTCTTGCTTAGATACAAGTGCGATCTGATTAGAAAAAGGTGTAAATAAGGAGCTAGAGCTGTTTTTCAAATGGTGATTCTGCTGGTTGTAGGGAGATCTCACAAAGCCAGAGCACACGCTGTCTCTTTTGCACCGCAAAGAACATTCCAGTGTTGTCCATGTGCGGACCGATGGCGCTCACACTCAAAATTAAGCTACCCTCAATCAATCAGAAGCATGCAAATTTTCAGAGGACATGAGCCTCGTCATAAACTGAACTTCCACAGTTTTGGTTAGAACTGGATTCCATGTGGTCCTGGTGAGAAAGCCGTGCCTATCCATAGAGTGCCTGTGTTAATTCAAAGATCGTAGATCACGGACACAGAGCCATTGTGAGGACCCCGGTCCAGGACGCGACTAGGTGACTTTCACTACACACAGAGCCATAGTCGCTCCTCCCTTCCGTCCCTTCTCTTTCAGCGTTGACCCTCCCTACCTTTCGCAGTTCCACAGGTTTTGTTTTGTTTTTTTGTGGTACTGAGGATGGAACCCAGGGGTGTCTACCTCCGAGCTACACCCTCAGCCTGATTTTTTTATTCTTTATTTTGAAACAGTTGCGGAGAGCCTCACTAGATAGCTGAGGCCAGCCGTGAACCTGCGATCTGCCTGTCTCAGCCTCCCAAGTACTGGGCTTACAAGCATGCGCCACCACGCCCCGCAAGGTCGTAATTAAGATGAATACTTGTAGAAGACCTCTAACTCACCTTACAATACTATTACAACTTATCTTAGTTTTCTCATTCCACTTTATCTTGCCCTTCAGAAATAACCACTACCCCGAATTTTATGATAAACTTTCCTTTGTTTCCAAACAAGTTATTAACAAATATCTGTGTTCCTAAATAATATATCACTTAGTTCTGCTTCTTTCTAAATGTTTATATATTATTGTATACAATATTCTGTGCCTTTTGTCATTTAAGTTCACACACATATATATATATATTTCCCATTACTCCTGTTGAACCCAGAAGATCTCTACCATTGAGCTATTCCCTCAGCCATCTTTATTTTTTATTTGGAAACAGGGTCTGACTAAGTTGCCCAAGCTGGCCTCGAGCCTATGATCCTCCTGCTTCAGTCTGTGTGGTTCAAGTTTCTATTTATAAGAGGAGTACATTATGCAGCTGAACAGAGCACTTGATCCTTGCGTTCAACACCACAGCATATTTCATTCTCTGAACATACTAAAATGCATTTCTTTTTTTTGGGGGGGGTACTGGGGATTGAACTCAGGGGCATTCTACCTCCAAGCTATATATACCCCCAGCCCTATTTTTTATTCTTTATTTTTGAAACAGGGTCTCACTAAGTTGCGGAGTGTCTCACTAGGTAGCTGAGGCTGGCCGGGAACCTGGATCCTCCGGTCTCAGCCTCCCAAATGCTGGGATTACAAGCGTGCGCCACCACGCCCAGCCTAAAATGCATTTCTTTTCCTTTCAGTTCTAAGCATTTTTAAAATCCCATTATGATATCTCCTTTGATGCATGAATTATTGGGAAGTCTTTAAAAATCCCGACTTAAGTTCATCTTTGGAAATGTACTGTCATTTAAAATTTATTTTTATTTTTGGTTCTTGGGATTGAACCCAGCAACATTTTACCTCTGGGCTACACTCTCAACCCTTTACTTATTTATTTAGTCACTCAGTTGCTGGAGGTCTTGCTGAGTTGCTGAGGCTGGCCTCAATCAAACCTGTGATCCTCCTGTCTCAGCCTCCAAGTACTGGAATTACAGGCATGTGCTAATGGCACTCTGCCTCAAATGTAAATTAAATGTGTGTGTGTGTGTGTGTGTGTGTGTGTGTGTGTGTGTGTGTGTGTGTTACTGGGGATTGAATCCAGGGGCATTCTACCTCTGAGCCGCACCCCCCAGCATTATTTTTTATTCTTTATTTTGAAACAGGGTCTCACTAAGTTGCAGAGAGCTTCACTAAGTAACTGAGGCTGGCTGCGAACCTGTGATCCTCCGGTCTCAGCCTCCCAAGTACTGGGATTAGAAGCGTGTGCCACTACACTTGGGAAATGTAAGTTAATTTTAAGCCTAAACCTTTAAAATTATCAGTGTCCTATTGATTTCTAACTCTATTGCCTTGTACACAGAGATGAGTCCAGATTAGAGGTCAGTGAACTCCTGCAAAGGGCAAACTCAGCCTGGTACCTGTTTTCCTACATCCGGCCACCTAAGAATGGTTGGTGCAGTTTAAAAGGTTGCATAACACAGAAGAAGTATAATACTCTGAGGTGTGTGAGAGTTACAAACAATCCAAATTCACAGGTCTAAATAAGTTTTGTTGGGACACAGCCCAGGCCATTAGCTTATGCATTGTCTCTGCTTGCTTCTGAGTGACACAGCGGCAGAGTTGAAGGTCTCAATGGAACCCACTGACCTGTAAAGTTAGGGTGGTTACTGACCCGTCTTTTACAGAAAGAGCTTCTCAACTCCTGGTTCCCATGAAATGAAGCCTTGGAGGGGTGTTAAGGTATGCTGGTTGTATAAATATTTCTCATGGGTTTGATGATAACATGTATTCTGTAATTGCTATATGCCATATATGTATACATATATATACCCATACATATGCACATATACATACACATATGTGTACTTTTATTCATACACATATATGTGGGAGAGAGATCAATAACTTTGTGTGTGTGTGTGTGTGTGTGTGTGTGTGTGTGTGTGTTACTGGAGATTGAACTCGGGGGCATTCTACCTCTGAGTTACACCCTCAGCCCTATTTTTTAAATTTTTATTTGGAATCAGGGTCTCACTAGGTTGATGAGAGTTTCACTACTTGCTGAGGCTGTCCTTGAACCTGGGATCCTCCTGTCTCAGCCTCCCAGGTACTGGGACTACAAGTGTGCACCACCACGCTAGGCTAATAACTTATTGATGGTTGGAAGGAGTTCAAAATAATCTTACCATCATGGTGGATTTGTCAAGTACTCCTTGTAGATTTTATCATGTGATGATTATTTCTAGCCACAATAATGCTTTTTTATTTTAAGTCCTTTGTGTGTGTGTCAATATGGCTATAGTAACTTTCTTTTCACTATTCTCTAACTAATATATCTTATGTTTTCCACATTCTTTTGTCCTCCCTTTTCTATACTTCTTTACCTTGTTGGTGTTGTTGATGTTCATTTTGCACAGGGTAGAGAGGAGGATTGACTGCTTTGCCCCATCCCCATGCTAAGGACTGAATCCAGGACTGAATCCTGAGGCTCACTAAGCAAGCACTCTACCGCTGAGCTACAACTGTTCATGTGTTTGATAATTCATTTTTTATTCCCTTCCTCTCTCTTTATGGGTTTGGAATGTGTACATTCTGTTTCTATTCTTTCAGAGTCTTTAAGATACTGTAGAGCCAGGCGTGGTGGTGCACATTTGTAATCCCAGTACTTGGGAGGCTGAGACAGGAGAATCACAGGTTGGAGGGCAGTCACAGCAAGTAGTGAGACTCTCATCAACCTAGAAAGACCTTGTTTCAAAATAAAAATAAAATAGGGCTAGGGGTGTAGCTTGGAGGTAGAATGTCCCTGGGTTCAATCCCCAGTGATACACACACACACACACACACACACACACACAATACTGTTAAATATAATGGTCACAGCTGTGTCCTTTGGATCTAGGCTGCTTGAATTCAAACCCCAACTGCATATATTACGTCTACGATTTATGGAATGTGTGTGTGTGTGTGTGTGTGTGTGTGTGTGTGTGTGTGTGCGTGCGCCCATGCACTTTAACCTATATAGTAGAGATTTTCAGAAGATTTTTGTGAGAATTTAAATGGGTTAATTCATAGAAAGCATTTAGGCACTGTAAACAGCTTATAAGCAGTTTCTCTTAAAATCTTTCTGCACATATATTGCTTTTTAAGGAACTAGAATCTTAGCCCCCTTCAAACAAACAACCAACTAAACAAACAAACTCAGAACAGTTTAGTTCTGACCATCCTCCACCTTACTTATATTTTATTGTCCAGAATTTTAGTTGTTTTTCTAACTCCAAAAAGTTCGTTACTTATTATTATTATTTCATACAGACTAGGTTTATTTAGCTTAGCCCAAATGCTTATCAACTTGCTTGTTCTCATTTTCTCCTTGCACCCTAACATCTCCTACTGGCCAGTTTCCTCCCTCTGCAAGTGTTGCTTTTGAAGTTCATCAAGTAAAATTGGTGAAAAAGATAGACTTGCTTACCTAAAAATTCCTTCATTCTGTTTTCTTTTCTTTTTTTTTTTCCTCTTCCTGAAATAGAGTTGTTTTTTTTTTTTTTTTTTTTTCTGGACACAATCAGTTCTATAATTTTTACAGGTTAGCCAGTATTCTCACTGAGCATTTTGAGGCTCTATTCTACTCTCTCCTGGTCTATGTTGTTGCTGTCAGGGCTTGCTTCTCCTTTGTACAGCATCAAACGTGCCTCTCTCTCTCTCTCTTTTTTTTTTTTTTGCGGTACTGGGGATTGAACTCAGGGGCATTCTACCTCCGAGGTATACCCCCAGCCCTATTTTTTATTTTTTATTTTGAAACCGAGTCTCACTAAGTTGCGGAGTGCCTCACTAGGTAGCTGAGGCTGGCCTCGAACCCGGATCCTCCGGTCTCAGCCTCCCAAACGTGCCTCTCTTGACGCTATAAAGATGCGGTTTCCCCTGGTGTCTGTCGGTGTTGCTGTCGTATGCATTGGTTGGCTTTTGTTTTCACTTGTGTGAAAACATCTGACACATGTGTGTGTGTTGTCCTTCCACTGTCATCTGGCTTGCTTTCCAGGCATGCTACTTCACACACACACACACACACACACACACACACACACACACACGTGCAAGTCAGCTCTTCTCTGTGTGGAGTCTCCTCTGACATTAGTCTTGGAGCATCGCCAGCTGCCGTGTCTACCTCTTGCCTCTAAATCATTCTTTCTAACGTTCTAACGCCTCATTCTGGGATTCTGGGCAGACACAGATCATAACATTCTCTCTTCCAGACCCCTTAATCTCTATTTCCCAGCTCTCCCCACATCTGTGCTCCATGCCAGGTACTTTTTTCATATCTAACTTGCATTTTTCTTTTCAACTGTTTACTCAAACTCATGTGCCCTAATTCACCCATGAATTAGGGCAAATTTCAAATTTCAACCATTGTATTTTCCTCTCCAGAAGTTTCCATGGGTTCCTTTTCATGTATGCCTACTTATTTTAGTCATCCTCTTATTCATGACTTTAGTTTTTAATTTGATTTAGCAGCTTGATGATGGTTAATTAGGTTTTTTTGCATCATAAATCTAATTATATTTGTTTATTCTGCTGACACTTATGGTGATTAATTATCTTATATGGCTTGTGATCTTTGATTATGAATTCCATTTGGTTGATGTTAATTTGTGGCGAATTCTGGGATGCTAACTTGAAGTTATTATTTTCCTCCAGAGAGTATTGTGCATAACACTTGTTGAATTTTATTCTCTTTGTAAAAAACTAATTCCTGGCTGGGCGTGGTGGGGCATGTTTGTAATCCCAGCATTCGGGAGGCTGAGACCGGAGGATCCGGGTTCGCGGCCAGCCTCAGCTACCTAGTGAGGCACTCCGCAACTTAGTGAGACCCTGTTTCAAAAATAAAGAATAAAAAAAAAGGGCTGGGGGTATAGCTCGGAGGTAGAAGGCCCCTGAGTTCAATCCCCAGTACCGTAAAAAAAAAAAAAAACCCACAAAAAACAAAAAAACTAATTCCTTTTTTTTTTTGGTACTGGGGATAGAACCCAGGGGCATTCTGCTTCTGAGCAACATTCCCAGTCCTATTTTATTTTTTATTTGAAAATAAGGTTTTGTTAAGTTATTGAGGGTTTTGCTAGATTACTGAGGCTGGCCTTGAACCTGTGATCCTCCTGTCTCAGTCTCCCAAGTACTGAGATTATAGGCGTGCACCATTGTGCTCTGCTGGAGAGAAAACAATTTCATCCATGGGTAAGCACTGTTGAATATTCCTTCATTTTTTTTTTTTTTTTTTTTTACT